>CP139506.1:76435437-76738020 GCA_021014915.2 Artemisia tridentata subsp. tridentata | reverse complement strand
CATGCATGCGTGTTCTTCATAAACCCTAAGAATCAATTAACATATCTTTGGTGTTTCTAGGTTCAATCCAATTATGCAATCAGTTAATTCAAGGCATAACATCAACACAACAACACTTTAATTACACTAAACAAGTCACAATTGATTTTCCCCAATTCGTACCCTTAAACCCTAAAATGAAGAACAATCAAAGAACAAGTTACTGGGTTTAATTGAGCATGCATACATCACTAATTAACACATTTTAAACATAATCGTACAATCAAATATGTCTTAAACACTCAGAATCGTTTTTCCCCAAATCTACGCAAACCCTAGATAATAAACATGCAGTTGCGATAAACCCAATCGTTGGATTGCAAAATCATTCAAAACCGTTTTTCATAATCACATGTTAAGCATTTAAACACTCACAGATTTGCACAAACTTGATCGGATTTGTAGGTTGATCGTGGGCCGTAGATTGGGTAGTTGGGTGAAGTAAATGTGGTAGATGGAAAAATGACAGAGTAATAACTGCGGTTATTAAACCTTTTGACTTTTACTTGACCCACTTTTTTAACTTTGCACTTTGCACACAATAAGTCCCTAAACCTTGAATGTTTTCACACATAGTCCAACTAACTAACCTTAAGTATCCATTTTAGCATATTGGGCACATAACTTATTAATCCTAGAATATTACCATCATTTTTTAAGCAACATTTTTCAAAAACCATGCAAGTACAAATTTTGAAAGGTTTTAAAATTTTGTGTCTCCCCTTCAACACTTGTTCCAAAAAAAATTGATGACATTTTAAAAAATTGAACAAAGTGTTGTAAGAGGGTTTGTACTTGCATTTTTTTTTTAAGAAATAGAAAATCTTTTTGTGTTTTTCATAAAATATTTACATGGATAGTTTTGATGTTTGACTCATTTAATTGTTTTTGACAAAATTTTCCAAATCAGTTGGAGTCAAACATCTCATACCAATTCGGTGGACCAGTTCCACAAATCTTGTATTAGGCAAGGCTTTGGTGAACAGATCTGCCAGTTGGTGTTCAGTTCCCACAAAATATAATTCAACGATACCCTTTTCCACATGTTCCTTGATGAAATGGTATCTGAGATCATTATGCTTTGACTTGGAATGTTGCACAGTGTTGCATGAAATGGCAATGGCACTCTTGGAGTCACAGTACATGGGAATCTTGTTGAAGATGAATCCATAGTCTGTTAGTTGTGATCGCATCCATATGACTTGAGCACAGCAGTTAGACATGGCTACATATTCTGATTCTGTTGAGGACAATAATGTACAATCCTGCTTCTTTGACTGCCAAGACCCCAGTTTGTCACCTAGGAATTGAACTCCTCCTGATGTACTTTTCCTCGTGTCTAAGCACCCTGCATGGTCAGCGTCTGAAAATGCAACAAGTTCAAACCCAAAATCCTTTGGATACCAGATCCCCAAATTAATGGTTCCCTTTATGTATCTAAGGATTCTTTTAACGGCTGACAAATGCCGCTCAATTGGTCTTGACTGATATCGGGAGCAAAGGTACGTATCAAATACAACATCCGGTCTGCTAGCTGTGAGATACATGATCGACCCAATCATACTACGATATTTGGTAGGATCAATGGGTGTCCCATGTATGTCAGCATCTAGATTCGGGGATGAGGAAGACATAGGGGTGTTATAGGTGTCACAACTGGCCATACCATGCTTTGTCAAGATTTCCTGAGCATACTTGGACTGACTAAGGAATATACCACGGGGTGATTGATGAACTTGCAGTCCTAAGAAGAACTTCAGTTCACCCATCATGGACATCTCAAAGTTATTTTTCATTAGTCTTGCGAAAGCATTTGAGTACTTTTTATGTGTTGATCCAAAAATGATATCATCTACATAAATTTGTACGATGAGAATGTCCTCCCCGTGTTTTTGTATAAACAAAGTCGGGTCCACAGTTCCTTTAGTAAAATGGTTTGCAAGTAAGAAAGCAGATAACTTGTCGTACCAGGCCCTTGGGGCTTGTTTAAGGCCGTAAAGGGCTTTCTTTAGCCGATATACGTGATTCGGATGTTCTTGGTCCACGAAGCCTTCTGGTTGGGAAACATACACTTCTTCTCGGAGTTGGCCGTTGAGAAATGCAGTCTTCACATCCATTTGGTAAACAGTTATGTTCTTATGAGCCGCGTAAGCCAGAAACATGCGAACAGCCTCGAGCCTTGCAACTGGAGCAAACGATTCTTCGAAGTCAATTCCTTCTTCGTGGCTGAATCCTTTTGCGACCAAGCGGGACTTGTTACGAATGACAGTACCATCTGCATCTAACTTGTTTTTCCAGATCCATTTCAATCCAACGACATAAACCCCATCTGGTCTTTCTACTAGTTCCCATACTTCTAACCGCTTGAATTGTTCCAATTCCTCTTGCATGGATTCAATCCAGTTGTCATAAGTGAGGGCTTCCTTGATGTTTTTGGGTTCGGCTTGACAAACGGTGAGTGCATAAATGCAGGTTTCACCGTCTGTATGGAGTCTTTGTCTTATCATGACTGGGTTTTCTGGATTACCAATGATGTTTACTAAGGGATGATCCTTTGTCCATTTGTGAGTGGATGGGTAATGTTGAATGTTGTTGTGCAGATTTGACGGTTCCATATTGCTTGAAGAAGATTCTCCAGTTTCTGGAATGGTTGGTGGTGGAGCAAATGGATTAAAAAATGCATTCCCGTCATAATCTGATGGTGCGGAAACTTGATTAGAATTGGGGGAAGAATCTTCAACTGTAGGTGGAGGTGTTTGTTCTATGGATGATGATGGTTCTGGTTGAGGTGCATCATTAGCAACTGTTGTGGTAGAAGTTGCAGGGATATCAGGTGCTTGATTTGAAACGGTTGGAGCAGCGGAACTGGTGGAAGCATCTGAGGCACTACTAACAAGAATGTCATCAAACATTGGAGCAAACAAATCTTCTAAATCCTTCCTGTTAAAGGGTAAGGGTGCAGTTGAAGATTCAGGGAAGTGTAGACGGTTGTGAGCGGGTTCTAAGCTGTTTTGCTCAGAAGCCATTTCTGTGAATTCATCAAAATTGGCGTGTATAGTCTTTTGAATTTCCTCGGTCCGACGATTCCAAATTCTAAGACCTTTAGAGTTTTCACAGTAGCCAACGAATATCCCAATATCTGCTTTAGCCTTTAATTTACCAAGATCATCACGATCATTCTTCGGGTAACAAAGTGCTCCAAAGACATGAAAGTAGTTGATGTTTAGTTTTCTGCCCTGAATAAGTTCATATGGTGTTTTGTTATGGCATTTGTTGATCATGCATCGGTTCTGTGTATAACAGGCAGTTGAAACAGCTTTAGCCCATAGGTAATCTGGTAATTGGGCATTGATCAACATTGTTCTTGCTGCTTCCACTAGTGTACGGTTACATCTTTCGACTACACCATTCTGTTCGGGGGTGCGAGCAATTGAAGTTTGATGAACAATCCCATGTTTCTCTGTATACTCCCGAAGAGTTTGATTCTTGAACTCAGTGCCGTTGTCTGTTCTGATTTTCCTGATGGTGTTACGGACTTGAACTTGAATCTTGGTGAGAAACGTGATGATCATCGAAGGGGCTTGATCTTTAGTCCGAAGAAAGTAGACCCAAGTCCATCTCGAGTAATCACCCACTATTACCAAAATATACCTCTTCCCGTTGATAGTTTGAACCCGCATTGGACCACACAAATCCATGTGAAGCAGTTGTAGGACATGATCTGTGCTGTGTTCTGCTTTGGGAGGAAATTGAGCACGGTGACTTTTCCCTTGTTCACATGCAGGACACAAATGATCTTTGGCATATCTGAATTTGGGTAAACCGTCAACCAACTTTTTCCTTGCAAGGTTAGTCATGGTTTTGAAGTTCAAATGAGACATTCTTTTGTGCCATAACCAAGCCTTTGTGGGATGAGCTTTTGAGAGTAAACAAATCGGTGTAGATGATGTCATATCCGAGAAGGAAATTGTGTAAAGACTTGTTCCGCGTTTTCCTTTCATTAAATCATTCCCTTGAAGATCTCGGACAAAACATGTCTTCTCCCGAAAGGCTACTTCTAACTCTCCATCACAGAATTGTCCCACTGAGAAAAGATTGTGACCAAGGCCTTCAACATAATATACACGACTGATCTCGATGTTCCCATTTACATAATCTCCATAGCCCATTATTGCAGCGAAGTTACATCATTCCTAGAATTAGACCGTTCAAAGATTTAACGTCTGTTACATCATTCCTAGAATTAGACTTAGATAAGTTTGATTCTACGTTTGACATGACATGCATTTTATTCGAACTACTTGCTTTAGCTTTAACTTCTGCAGACTTAGATGATCCATTCCTAGGTTGCCAGACTCTACTCTTCCTTTGTTTCTTGTGGTTCTTGGAGCTGCTAGCCTTAGATGTGATGTCTAATCCTGTGGAAGTTGAAGTATTTGCATTAGTGGTTTGGTTTGATGCTTGGTTAGGTGCAGTGTCTACTTGGTACATTCCTGTGGAAATCTCACATATAGCTTTTTCTTTCCCTTTTTCTAAAACTCTGAGTTTCTTTTTCAGATCCACAATGATGTGTTGGAGTTCTTGATTTTTTGAATCCAAAATTCTGTTTAGACGTACAGTATCATTTCGGTTTTGACAAAGTTCATCAATTTCTTTTTCATATTCAAACAGTTGATGTTTTAAGACGTCAATTTCATTTGGATTTTGACATTCTGAAACATGACTGTTTTGAAATGACACAGACATTTTTTGATTTTGTAATTCTAGCTCAAATTTAGCACTTTGACTTTGACACCACTCAAGTCTCTTATTAAGTTTGAAAATTTCATTGGCACACTTGTTTTCCACATCATTGTTGATCTGTCTCAGATTCTCATTCTCCTTTAACAAATTTTCTTTCTCAATTTGCAACATCTCAACATTCACAGCATGATCATTCACATGTAACTCATTGCACGACATGTAAATGGAGTTCATAATCACAGAAACCACGTCATAACACAAAACTGTAGGATCGTGCACCTTGATAGATCTTATGAGCTTGGTAGACCGTCTATGTAAACACAAACAGCCTAAGAGAATCTCTATGAATTAAACTTGTATTCAGGCGGAAACTAAACACAAGAGTTAAAGAAGAATGAATAACTATAATACTTTGATCCTCTATGGATCATTTATTTCACTAATGATAATGTTTTTTTGATAAGCGTGCATAAACCCTAGCTGCAGGTTTCTTTTATAGACTAAGAAACCCTAATACAGCTCATAACAAACCGTGTAAAGAGATATACACTATCTCTTCCAAAAATAACTCTAACAAACATTCTAAACATATGGGATAACCCGCAGCAATGACTAACTAAACAGCAGAAACAAAATGAACTACCAGCAGGAACCAACTACAGCAGGAACCATAACTACCACCAGGAATGAATATAACTACCAGAAGGAATGAAAAATAAATATATTCTAAGAATTCCTAACAATCCTCCCCTAAACTTGAGTTTGACTAGGTTAACTTCAAGTTTCTTGGTAGATCTTTGACGTTCAGAGGTAGAGGATTTAACTTGATCTGCAGCATCAACAATAAAGTAACCCGCAGCAACCAGACTATGACCAGCAGCAACAAGTAACCTTTAGCTTTAAGTCCAAGTATCCAGCAGCAACAGAAGGAAACTGATGCGTGGTTTTGCGACCTTACAACAGGTTTTACCTCTCGAGGGATCTCAAGAGGCTTGCAATCCCCACCAGGCAGTGTACCTGACCGATGTAGTATAGTGTAGTGGCAAGTACCGGGGGATTGATCGTTCTCTAGGGGAATAGTGTCGTTAGGATTGAAAAACTACTCTAATAGGTCTAAGGGTGAGGGAAGATTCTTTTTGTATTTTTTTATATTTTTATAAAAGCAAGTAAAATCTCGGGTTTGAAGGAGTGGGCGGAATTAGTTGCTAGTCAACTAACCCAAATAACTATAATTTCAAATAAAATAAAATAACTAAAAATAAAAAGGTTGTGGAACTTATATGGAGGGAAATGTGTTTACTTAGATTTCCTTACTCCCTAACTATCTTTTACCGGTTGATTAGTGTGTATTAATTGCGTGGATGACAGGTGTATTCCTTAATACCAATCGTGGGGTGGCGTACGTACTTCCCCAACTCTATAAGCTCCTACTTCACTCCTATGTCGAGCCGGCTAAGAAGCTCCTAACATGGGATCACTAGAATTCGCTCATGCATTAAATACAACCATAAAAACCTTAGTACGCATTGGTTCATGTTTCTTAAGACGTTCAAGCAAGTTACCGTATAGGAGGTTAGCCAGTTTTCTTAAGCCTAACATCGATAAACAATCATCCAATACAATTAATAACACACCAACAACCAATAATCAATAGTTAGGTTTCATTAGATCTAGGCAAACACAAGATAAATCTACCCTAGCATGTTAAATAAAAGACAAGAACAAGATATAATCAAACAACACATAGACATATTGAATGATTAATTGATTACTTATCTTCAATTGAACATGGGAGATCCAAGGGTATAAAACCCTTAGAAGTAGCAGAAAAATCGTCTTAGGGTTTCTCCTCACAAAGTTGCACTCTAATGACTAAAAATTATGAGAATATATATAGAAAATCAGATCTGACGGCGTCACGTTATAGAGCTGAGGCCGTCACCTTGCCGCGGTTAGAGTTTCTTGATGGCCTTCTTGACGCCGTCCCCTTTTAATCATCCAAAATCCTCTCTGGCGCGTCAAGGGTTGACGACGTCACAATGGTGCTTGACGCCGTCACAGGTACTTTTCCAGCCGATTTTGAGACTTTGTCGTTTTCTTCACTTTTATGCTCCAAAAACGTCCAAAATGCTTCCTTTTCCAGATTTCTTCTCCAAAGTACCTAAAATGACAAAAGGATAGATTTAGGGCAATATTTGATCAAATAAATACGATTTAGGGCTTAAATGACCCCCTAAAAGCGGTACACTTTTCGCTTCATAAAATACCCTTACACTTGAGATTTGCTTGTCCTCAAGCAAATGCGCTTTTATTCTAATCAAAATACAAGTTAGGGGTCATTTAACGCTAATATAAAAGTAATTACAACAAATAGTCGTTCCACTTTAATCATAATAAGCACGGAGATTACAAACTAGCACCTCACAAGTAGTGTTTAGATACTCACATCTCTCAGGTGTCATAAAATTATATCTCATAAATGAAAATGAATAATATCTCTCACTACCTGTCATAGCAAATAGATTACCATAGGCTTGGGAAAGGATCAAAAACCTCCTCCACTAGGCGTAAGCACCTAAGATAAACTATCAAAGAGGGCTTTTAAACGGGTTATAACGTTAGGTGTAGGGATATGATAAACACGGTTTTGTTGGATAAAGGATATTTTACTGGTGGCGAGTTAAAGATCTTGATTAATTACATGTACAATATGGCGTTGCTAAGCCAAGACTAGACTCGACTTAAGCTAATGAAAAAAATAACAAAAAGATAAAATAAACATAAAATGAAACGGGATGGTAGTCCGTATGTTTTTTTTCTAATTTTTTTTCACTCTTGCCCTACCATCCAAAATAATACATCGTAGGGGGGTTGTATCCCCCTTACACTTGAACTTTTACATAACTTTACAATTAACTATTCTAATGACTCGAATTAAGATAATCGAAACACTTGGAGTACTTTTAAAATATTTAGCACATATGGGGGTAATAATGTTGTTCTTCCCCATTACTCCATTACACTAGTACTTTACCCATGAGTCCCAATCGTCCCAAAACAATATGTACAAGGATATGACTCGACTTAGCAACCATGTAATCAATTAGATAATTAACTTGGGGTTTAAACAAATGTTGTCACAATAATGCACTAAAATTGAGTGCATACAAGGTAGGCTAAGGCGATTTGGGTGTACATTTAAGTGGGGTGTAAACAAATTCTTACTTTAAGTAAAATGCTTAAAGTTAGAAATGAAAAGATAGGCTCTGAGGGGTGTACTAGGGGTATCGTGTACTAAAAATGAGTACAACGCAAAGGGTGTGGGAGAATTACTTGACCAATGTAGCCAATGTAATTATAACAAAAACACAGGTGTAAAACAATGGGTTAATCCTAATGCCTCTTATCATGTAGTAAATCTAACTACACGAATGTAGTCTCACTTGTGGCCTCGGAATGGTCCTAACGCAAGTTCTAGAATCTAAGTGCTACCGGTACACACATCATAGCATAAATGCTTTTCCTACCAATTCTAGGGGCGAACCTCACATATTTGGGGGTGGAAAATTTTTTAGTGGTACGCTTTTGTGCTAGTCATATAACTCCTATCCGTGAGACGCTCATTGTTGATACATAAGTTGGGCGTTCCTTGATTCCGTACCAATCAGACCTTAATGCTTGAGACCTGCGCACTAAGAAAACAAAAAGACACCGTTAGGCTTATCGTGGGATTGTCTCCCACGATAATCCTCCGGCGTGAGAGTAAGTAATCGGTTTTAGGGTTTGTAGAAGAGTTAGGGTTTGTAAGTCGTACCTTTAATGAGAGTCGAAGGACTCTTTATATACACACGAACCCCTAGCTGGTTTCGTGTTCCTGACCCTTCGCGTATCCCACCTAAGTCGGCTACTTTATATATATCCCATAAATAAGAGATATCTTATATCAAAGTCATAAATAACTTCGGGCTTGGGCTATCGTGAGCCCAAACCGTTATCATAATAGCCCATTCGTGATGGGTATGAGTCCATTCGTGATGGACTTAAGTGTGGGTCGGGTTCGTGACCCGAATGCGGACTATACGTCATCATGTCCCCCCAGTCTAGTGTGCGCAATGCGTGATTGCGGATACTAAACTAACAATTCTAGCGAAAAATATTCCTCAATGCGTAGCGGGGAAGTTGCAAATGTTTCCCGCCCAAAGCACAATATAATTAATCTAGTCCAAGTACATCCATATCTTCATCGTAAATCGTGAGTGGTGGGTGAAAAAGTGCTTTACCTTTGTGGTTCCCAGCCACACGATTAGAGCAAGTGGGGTACACTTGGCATCCATCCATGGATATGTGTAACCCTATATAAAGTTAAGCCATCCTTTCACTGTGACTGCCACAGTAAAAATCATCATTTGCCACCATTGTTAAACCTTCGAATAGCAATCCAGAAATCAACGAAATCTAAGGTAATAGCGCCTGCGCTTCACAATACTTTAAATTCCAATAATGGTTCTTCAGTTGTCTGATATTAGTTCCGATATATCGGAGGACGAACTTCGTCAGTTCACCTCCGATTATTACATCCCTCTCGCATTGCATCCGGTAGTTCCGGATGCAAATGCGTCAATAGCGGATTTCCCGCAGGGGAAGGTAGGGGTTTATACGCGTTTTTTCGAATTCGCTAACCAGCGTGCGCCCATCTCCCTCTTTTTGTGCGATATTCTAAATCACTATCGTCTTCATATTTCTCAGCTGCACTGTATAGGTGCTGCAAAAATAACTAATTTTGAAGTAAATTGTCGCCTTTTGGCGATTGAACCCACAGTCCATCTATTCCGCGCATTCTACCACACAACGTGGTCGAATGGGTGGGTGTCCTTTGCCAAGCGCGCCGGGATATTGCAATGCTATACGGATAAATTAGATGCGCTGAGGGTTTGGAGGGAAAAGTTCTTTTGGGTAGATAGTGCCTTCTTTCCATGGGTTTTCGAGTTTTATACCAAAGAATCATTGCCGAAGGATGAGCGCCCAGACCCCAGGTTGTATAACGAGGCTGATGCGGACATGATAAATACTAATCGCATTCCGATACAAGCGTATCCAGAAGAGTTTTTGGTGCACATGGGCATCAGTCGCAACTACTTCGGTAGTCCGGAAGAGGTGCCAACTTTTTTGGATGAAAACAGCCGGGGTGGGTGCTCGTCCTTCCTTCCTTTTCGATTATTAGTTGTAAGCGCTCTTCCTTTTGTAAATTATCTAACTCATTTTGTGTTTGTTTGTTGCTTGTTGCGCAGAAATGGACCTATTCAGCGTTGTTCGCTTGGAGAAGCCGAAACAGGTGACTGTAGGGGTGCGCCCTTTGAGGGATGGTGAAGAGCCAATTCTACAGGCAACCTCAGGGCGCACGATGGTGATTGCGCAGGAGGAGCCAGAGGAGACAGGTGAGACAGGGGAGATCCCCCCAGGTGTCACTATGGCTACCCCTCTGCGTAGCTTTCCCGCTTCTGGGTCGCAGATCCTCGTGGAGGTATTACATATAGACTCGTCGGGGAGTGCCATGGATGAATCTGAGGAAGAGGAGGAGGAGGGCCAAAGGTTAAAGCGCAAGAGATCATCTGGTGATGATGGCGCAAGTACATCAAGCAAGCGCCCTGCTATTTCTGTCCGGCAATCATCTGAGGAGGATGCATCACAGAAGGATGCTTCTGGAACTCCTCCCTTCAAGTAAGCAATGAAACTTCTATCTTTAGACTTTTATTCCGTGTTGATATTGCTGCCATTTTTTGACTTTTTGTTCCTTGTGCGCAGTTTGGATGCTGTTATTGATGAGGATGCGCAAGTTGGGAATTCACCACCAAAGACTGGTTCTGCGTATGCTGGTGAGTTCATGCTTGAGAGTCCAGTGGGTGAGGAGAAATCTTGCGAAGATGCGCCAACAGGTCGTCTTATAGAGGAGTTGACTTCATTGGTTGAGCGGCTACAGACTCAACATAGTGGTGAGGGCAGCCAGATTGCGCGGAAGGACAAAGAGATTGACATTCTGAGGGCGCAATTGGCTGATGCGCAGGCTGAAGTGAGGGCTTCTGGTGTGTACGCCCAGAAAGTTGCTGATGAGAAGATGTTGCTCATGGCTGAACTGACTCAAGAGCGCAATGGAGCAAGGGAATACAAGGCCTCCTGCCTTTGGGCCTTGAGATATATGGAGCTAAACAAGGGCAAACTCATCTCAAACATGGATGGCTTCCGCAAGACTGTGGAGAGTTTGCTGGAGAATCAAGAGCGCAAGCTGTGTAAGCTCAGCATCGAATTTGATGAGGAGCTATACCCTCATTTGGTGTCTACCATTGCTGTGCGCAGATGGCTCATTAGCCATGGGTTACGCCTCGCTGCCATGGGTACTTTGGAGTCCCAAGAGGTGCGAGAGGTTTTTGGGGAGGTGGTGGAGTGCGCGCTTGCACGTGGCAAGGCGCAAGCTGTAGAGGAGCTCTCTGAGAGTGGACTGCTGAAGGTTCCTGTCGCACAAGTGCCTAATTACAATGCCAATGCTTTTGATGAGCTTGTTGCGGCTATGGAGAAGATGAAACTGCTGGATCTTCCTCATATTGCTCAACTTGAGCGCGACCAGGATTACCCCATAAGTGTTATCATGGAGGGGTTGACCTTGGCCAAGCATTCGGCAGAGGGCGCAGAAGAAGAGGCTGACTATTTCCTCAAGCCAGACGTGTCACAGCTGCAGGTACCCATTTTTGTCCACCCTCGCAACGTCCAGGATCCATTTTCCCTTGAGAAGGAGATCCCCTTGAAGCAATCCTTAGAGGCTCATGCTATGAGGTTGGCGAAGAAACAGGGTGTGAAGGGGAAGGCCATCCTCTGCGGTGTTGGTGCTGCGCATCTCCCAAGGTCTGATGGGGTACCTGTTAGCGTACCGACAGTGTCGCCCCAAGGTGGTGTTAGCAGATCTAGGCTCAGGCGTACCCGTAGCCTTTAGATTTTTTGTCTTGGTTACTTTTTGTAATAGATTAACATTTTTGTTGCACATGTGCATGTTAAGTCTATCCTTTGTATGAATTCGTAATCCATAATAAAGTCTTGGTTTTGAAATATACGATTGTACGCATATTGTACCAAATTTGATTGTGGTTATAATGTTTGTGCTTAGTTTATTTTGTCTTTGCGTGAAAGATGTCTAAGAATCCAACCGTTTATATTAACACAATTAAAGAATTTATAATCACTTGTATCATAATCGTGTATGAGATTTGTGACATAAGCGTGTATAAATTTATGACATAGTCGTGTATGGCATGATCGTGTATAACATAATTGTATATGAAATGCACAAGTTGTTGTGTATCCATCGTGGGATGCACAAGTGTATGGATTGCAGCGTACTGCGAATACCATGTTAAGGGGATAATTGTTTTAACTCCTAATTTGTTAAACGCGCACAGTATGCATTGTTGCGCACCCATCGTGAGATGCGCATCGAACTTACTCCAACGTCTTGAGAGTAAGGTGTTTAACAAGGATGCGTGATCCGATGTTGATGGGTTTGCAACCCTCTTACTCAACCAGTTATTTAGTAGGTTTACTCATCCTTTTACCATCGTGGGTTTTTAATTAGTGCATGCACACCATGTAGGCACAAGATAATATACGCCATGTAGGCACAAGATAATATAACAATATTGAAACATAAATAATATGGAAATAATAAAGTAAAGTGTGTCGTGGAGTTAGCTAGAAACCGCGACATTTTATTGATACTTGCAAGTTTTTGTAAAAAAGAAAAACATTTGTCTAAATGAAACAAAATGTAAATACACGGATATTTATTGAGCACTTACTAAAGTGCGGAGGTGTCCGTGTGTGAGGCCGTAGCCTTTTCTAAAGGTAGCATCTCTTGAGATTGCAAACGTTCCATGTGCGTTGTAGCTCATGGCCATCTGTGTCACGCAGCTTGTACGCGCCTTGTCCTAGTGCCTCAATGACCTCATAAGGTCCTTCCCACTTTGGTCCAAGTTTACCTGTATCTTCTGCGTGGCTCGCATCATTAGCGCGATAAACAAAGTCGCCTGGTCTGAATGAGGTGCTTCAAACTTTAGCATCGTAGTATCCCTTCATTCAGCTGGTATAACAGCTTCTGTCCCGTAGACAAGGGAAAAAGGAGTGTCTCCATTGCTAACTTTAATCGTCGTGCGATGCGCCCATAAGACATGCGACAATTCGTCCACCCATCTTCCTTTGTGTTTGTCCAGGCGCGCTTTAATTCCTTCGCCTAGACTACGATTTGCGCGCTCAACTAAACCATTGGTTTGTGGGTGTTTAACTGATGCGAAGTGTTGTGTGATATTTAGCTCCGCGCACCAGTCTTTGAACGGGTTATCACGGAATTGTTTTCCGTTGTCCGAAACGATTTCCCTAGGTAATCCAAAGCGGCATACAATATTTTCCCAAACAAATCGTTTTACTTGGTTACCTGTGATTGTCGCAACTGCTTTTGCCTCAATCCACTTAGTAAAGTAATCTATTGCCACAATAAGGAATTTCAGTCCTCCTGCTGCGACAGGGAAGGGACCCGCAATGTCAATGCCCCATTTATAGAATGGCCATGGAGAAGTAATAGGCGTTAGCTCTTGTTGTGGTCTGCGCGGGATGGGTCTATGAACTTGGCAGTCGTTGCATTTCCTTATCACATCGCGCGCATCACGGTGCATAGTAGGCCAATAGTATCCTGAGCGCAATGCTCGCGCTACGACGGATCGTGGTCCTGAATGCATACTGCATGAACCAGCGTGGATCTCTCGGAGTACGTAATCTGCCTGAAGAGGTCCAACGCACCGAAGCCATGGTTGTAGGAATGAGCGCCGATATAGGATACCATCTCTAAGTTCGAACAACTGCGCTTTGCCCTTGCTTATAAAATCGATGATAGGGGTCATCCATGTAGGATCCTGCTCTTCTATCACCGTAGATATCTCCATCTCCGAGATGGATTTGTTCTTTAGGATCTCCACCAAAACTTGTTTTGACAGGTGCGCGAAGCTAGTAGATGCGATCTTGCTTAGCGCATCCGCTTTCTTATTTTCACCTCTAGGAATTTGCTTAATGGTAAACCTGTCAAAGCCTTGTATTAGCGATTTGGTCTTGTCGAGGTATTGGACCATGTTGTCCTCTTTAGCCACATATTCGCCCAACACATGGTTGGCTACCAATCGGGAGTCCACATTTGCTTCTAGGTTACGTACACCCATTCGATTTGCAATGCGTAATCCGGCGATAAGGGCTTCATATTCTGCCTCGTTGTTCGTGGCTGTGAATTCAAAACGCAGTGCGTAAGTGAATTCCATTCCTTCCGGATTAGTGAGGATAAGGCCAGCGCCCGATCCATCCACACATGAAGACCCATCTGTGAACAAGACCCATGGTTCTTGTAATTCTACCTTGCTCGGAGGTGGTGCGTCATCGGTATCTGGTTTTTCGATGATGAAGTCTGCTAGTATTTGCCCTTTAACCGCAGTGCGTGGTCTGTAAGAGATGTTATACTCGCCTAGTAGCACACTCCATTTTTGTAATCGTCCCGATGCGTCAGGTTTAGAGATAACTTGTTTGATAGGTTGGTCGGTAATCACTGCTATTGGGTGCGCTTGAAAGTATCTACGCAGTCTTTTGGCAGCAAATACTAATGCCAAGACCAACTTCTCCATTGGGCTATAGTTAATCTCTGTCTTCTTGAGCGCTTTGCTTACTAAATATACCGGTGTTTGTACAGAGTTCCTCTCTGTCAGTAGCACTGCGCTGACTGCTCCATGAGTCGCAGATAAGTAAACGATTAATTCCTCCCCTGATCGGGGTGCGACAAGCTTAGGAAGCACTGCTATATGTTGCTTAAGCTGTGTGAAAGCCTCTTCCGCTTCCGCAGTCCAACGAAAGTCTCCCTTTTTTGTACACTTCTTGAGTGTTTTAAAAAGAGGGAGTGACTTATCCGCTGATTTGGACAGGAATCTGTTCAAACCGGCTAGTTTCCCATTTAGAGACTGAACTTCTTTCAGCGTGCGTGGTGAAGGAAGTTGGATGACAGCCTCTGTTTTTTTTTGGCATGGCTTAATGCCATCTGGTTCTATCAGATATCCCAGGAACATGCCTTCTGTAGCACCGAAAGTGCACTTCTTGGGATTTAGCTTCATGTTGATCGCTCGTAGCGTTCTAAATGTTTCTTCTATATCGCGCACCACTTCGTCTTCAGTATGGCTTTTTATGACGAGATCATCCACATAAACTTCTAAGTTGTGGCCCACTTGCTTTTCAAATGCATTATCTACCAATCGCTGGTAGGTGGCGCCCGCATTCTTCAGGCCAAAAGGCATCTTTGTGTAACAATAGACACCTTGGCTTGTATGGAAAGCTGTTTTTTTTCTCGTCTTCCTTGGCCATTTGGATTTGGTGGTACCCTTTGTATGCGTCTAAGAAACATTTAAAGGGATATCCACACAGAGATTCTACCTTCCAGTCTATCTCTGGCAGCGGATAGCAGTCCTGTGGACATGCTTTGTTGAGATCAGTGAAATCCACACACATCCGCCAACTGCCATCACCCTTCTTGACCATGACTGGATTGGAGAGCCAGTCATGGTAATAGACCTCACGCATGATGCCTGCGTCCACAAGTTTGTGTACTTCCTCCAGAATGGCTTTTGCGCACTCTGGAGCTTGGCCGCGCTTTTTCTGCCGCACTGGGGAATATCCTTGTCGGATTTTTAGCTTGTGCTCTGCGATCGAGCGTGGCACACCAGTCATGTGCTTTGGTTCCCAGGCAAAGATATCCAGATTCCTCTGTAAGAGTGCGCACACGGCTGCTCTGCCTTTGTCAGACAGCGATCCTCCGATTGATACTTCTTGCTCTGGGTAATCAGGGTGAATTGCGACCTTCAGATTTGGAACTTTAGCTGCGCTTTATTCTGGGACGTACGTCGTCTCACATGTAATCGTGTTACATTCTTCTGGTGGCGCAGCGTTGTTGTAAATGGTGACAATGCCGCCTTCTACTGGGAATTTGAGCATCCCATGCGCTGTGGATGGTACCGCGCGCATCGCCGAAATTCCTGACCTTCCAATAATGCCATTGTATGGCGAAGGGGATTTGATCACCATAAAGTTCATCCAGGCTGTCGTGGAGTGTTCCTTATTACCAACAGTGACTAGTAGGCGCAGTTGCCCCATAGGCCATATCTTTTCTCCTGTAAAGCCAGTAAGTGCAGTCGTGGCTGGACTTAACTGTCTTTGTATCTCAGGACGCAGTCTCTTGAAACAATGTTCATACATTATATCCGCTGATTCGCCTCCATCAACATACATGCGGTGGATGTCGTGACCCCCCGCATTTATTTCAATGGTGAGTGGTTCGGCTACTGCGTTGTCCGCGGCCAAGGTGGGGAAAGAGATTTCGCTTCCATGAGAGAATTTCTGGCTCACCTTTTGCCTAGTCTTTCGCTGCCATGATTGTATCATGTAGATAGCATCAGCTTTTTTCTTAGGCGCTTCTTTCTTGCCTCCGATTCTCTGCTTGTCCTTCCCATCCTTAATATTTTTAACGAGGTGGTCCAATCTGCCTTCTTTTACTAGTTTCTCAATTAGTTGGCGTAATTGGACACACTCATTAGTGGTATGGCCCTTATGTGTGTGATACTAGCAGTATCCGTTCCCTACGCGCCAATCTTCAGGGGTGCGCATAGGTGGGGGTCTTGGAAAGTTCGCACCTTCCGTCGCAAATATCTCCTTTGGAGTTTTTGTTAATGGGGTGTACTTGTCGTTTCCCCGTCCGACCCCTTAGGTGCGATAACTTTTGTTACGATTGCCACTCTGGTCATTGGATTGTCTCCTTGACTCCTCTTGTGACCTATAATTCGAGTAACCTTTCTTGCTATCCGCAGCCGCCACTTATCCTTGGACGAAGGACCTTGTGCGCTTCATGAGCTCGTCAAAGGTTTGGGGAACCCTATCGTTTAACTTTTTTTTATCAAATCTGGGTTATTGATTGCGTTCATAAAACCCGATATTTTTAGTATCTCTGGGCACGCCTTGACTTGCCTGCATTCGTCCTTATAGCGCTCCATGAAAGCGCTTGTGGATTCCCCTTGTCGCTGTTTTACCCTAGCGAGCTCGACAGGGTTTTTGGCGCACTTCTTCCTTTGAGTAAAGTTTAAACGAAACGCCTTTCGCAACTCTTCAAACCCACCGATGCTTCTGCGTGGAAGCTTACTAAACCAATTGCGCGCATTCCGTACTAATGTAGAGTTAAACATATGGTACCACACAGGTTGTGGCCAATTTTCGATAGTAGCTGCTGATTCAAAAATTTTTAGGTGATCATCAGGATCACCTGTCCCATCATATGTTTTGACATTAGCAGACATGCGCCTTCTCTTATTTTCCGAAAAATCGCTGATGCGCTTAGTAAACGCATCAACTTTTTGGCGACGCCAGGGAAGATACATGTCTTCGTCTTCCTGGTCGCGGTATTTTCCCCTTGATTTCTAGTGTCCGGTTTCTTTGTCCTCGTTGTCCGAGGAGTCACTTGAGGGTGAGCTTACTCTTTTGCGACGCTTGCGTCGACTATCATCGGAATCTGAGCTTGTTCCTCTGCAGCGCTTGCGCCGACTATCCTCGGAATCAGAGCTTGAAGGGCTTTCACTTGGGGAGCATCGTCGCCCAAGCCTATCATGAATCCTGCAACTGCCAAGCCTAGTGTGGACATTGGCGCGCCGTTCCCCATCTTCATGCTCCTCCAGATGCTAAAAGTCGGCTGCTTCATGTTCCACAACCTTCCTTCCAATCCTGGTAAACACTGGGTGTTTGCGGCTATCCTTCTCGCGTCTTTCCTTCCGGTAGCGTGGTGGGGATGCTTCATGCTCAGGGTCGAAGTTGAGCCTGGCGTGCAGACTTTGGCTTGACCTCTTTTTCGCTTCCTCTCGCATGAGCGCAGCCAAGGCTTCGTAGTTTTTGAGATACGAAATCACTTGGAGCTAGTTCAGGCGTGACTCCTTCTAGTACGAGGGAGTCTGTTTCCAAAACAAGATCCATGTTTCGGATAGGCGCATTTGGTGGCTCAGTGAAGTTTACTTCTGGCATGGGGAGAGGAGTGCGCTGTAGGTCTACCGCGCTAGTACTTGTTGTAGTAGCATTGGTAGTCATAGTAAGCGGTTCTATTGGAGTAAAGAGCAGATCTGAGTACGATCCTAAGCTTCTGGGCGTACTGGTTGTTCCAGAGACCTGCTTAGAAGCCGCATCAGTTTGCTGTTTCTTCCCTAGTAGGTCGTCATGCGTTTTCTTCGCATGCGGAGTCCGCTGATTTTCGTGCTTCGTCATTCTAGTTCTTAGGAAAGCTCTTAGTGTAGGGTCCCACGGATGGCGCCACTTGTTGATACAAAAGTTGGGCGTTCCTTGATTCCGTACCAATCAGACCTTAATGCTTGAGACCTACGCACTAAGAAAACAAAAAGACACCGTTAGGCTTATCGTGGGATTGTCTCCCACGATTATCCTCCGGCGTGAGAGTAAGTAATCGGTTTTAGGGTTTGTAGAAGAGTTAGGGTTTGTAAGTCGTACCTTTAATGAGAGTCGAAGGAATCTTTATATACACACAAAACCCTAGTTGGTTTCGTGTTCCTGACCCTTCGCGTATCCCGCCTAAGTCGTCTACTTGATATATATCCCATAAATAAGAGATATCTTATATCAAAGTCATAAATAACTTCGGGCTTGGGCTATCGTGAGCCCAAACCGTTATCATAATAGCCCATTCGTGATGGGTATGAGTCCATTCGTGATGGACTTAAGTGTGGGTCGGGTTCGTGACCCGAATGCGGACTATACGTCATCACTTATTAAGACCAAAGTTTCACTCCTATATGTTGTAAAAAAATTTAAATTTGGCACTAAAATTGCCTTAACAGGTATTTCTCTCGGTTTTATTACACATCTACCATTAAACAAACGAAAAATCAAGCGTAATAGCATTCTCTAAGGTATCGTACTTTACCCCCCCCCTTACACTTAAGATGGACATTGTCCCCAATGTTCAAATAACAAGATGTAAAAGAAAATAAGGTAAAAGAATGAAATCAAATACTCCCCTGATTCGCTCGGTGGATAAAGAGGTAACATGGTTAGATCTTCTTCCAAGGTAATGTTGAAGCTTCAAGACTAAAGCAGCGCCAAAAGCTAGATTCCACATACGTCTCCTTGTCCAAAATAACCTGTTAAACCTGAGAAAACAAACACGAAAACCTACATAACATCGGCGGGATAAATCTGTATAAGGATATAATGCTTGTGGAATGATTATTTTGCAGATTCCTGGAGTTTATAAGTTAGAGATTTAATAAAGCATTTTATGATTCCGGAAGAAAAACAAAACTTTCAAAAAAAAATTCCAGAAAACTGTTCCTGACGCCGTCAGACTGGGGTCTGACGCCGTCAGAAGTGATCTGACAGATTTTTCATGTTAAGTTTCCGGAAAATTTCTTGAAAAACTCAATCCTTATTTCCTGGAAATCCTGCCAAATATCATTATGACTCGATACAAGCATTTGACTCAAACAATTACTAATATGTATGTTAATTTAATATTGTTATGATTCATGTTCATTTGTTCTAATAAACCGATTTGGATTTCCCTTACACTTATCTTTTGCAAAATACCTTTATATGTAGTTAAGACGAAGTTAAAAACAAGATAAAGCATTTTCACAATTTAGTTTCGAACATGAATCAATAATAATAAAAATTAAACATACATACGGAAGCAAATAAAATCAAACAAACAAATAAATAAACACACAAAGCAAATAAAGCTTGGGTTGCCTCCCAAGAAGCGCTTTTCTTTATTAACGAGTCTTGTAGCTAGATTCAAAGTCACCGTACATTACGTGACTTCTTCATCAAAAGTTATGTCTTCCTCATTGATCATTTCATTACCATTCTCTTGATAATGCTTGACTCGTTGTATATTCACAATGAATTCTCTATCCTCCTCGTCAATCAACACAACGGCTCCGGTTTTAGAGGAGCTCCTAATGGTAAAAGGTCCATACCATCTAGATTTAAGTTTTCCAGGAAATAGCCTTAAGCGAGAATTATATAATAAGACCTTGTCTCCTTCTGAAAACTCCTTGGGTCTCTTAATCCGTTGGTCATGCCATCTTTTTGCCCTTTCTTTGTATGTAATGGAAGATTCATAAGCCTCTAATCTCAATTCATCGAGCTCTTGGAGCTGTAAGAATCTATTTGTTCCCGCAACCGTATAATCCAAATTACAAGCCTTAAGTGCCCAATATGCCTTGTGTTCCAGTTCTACTGGAAGGTGGCATGCCTTGCCATATACCATACGGAACGGGGTTGTCCCGATTGATGTCTTATAAGCGGTTCGAAATGCCCACAAAGCTTCATCGAGCTTAAAAGACCAATCTTTTCTGTTTTGATTGACCGTTTTCTCTAATATTCTCTTTATGGCTCTATTAGTGTTTTCGACTTGACCATTGGTTTGAGGATGGTAAGCGGTGGAGAATCGGTGAGAGACTCCATATCTTTTCATAACTTTCTCCATTTGCGAATTGCAAAAATGGGTTCCCCTGTCACTAATAAGAGCTTTCGGAATTCCGAACCTAGCGAACAATTTTTTTAAGAAATGAATTACTACCCTAGCGTCGTTATTCCTAAGGGCTTGTGCTTCCACCCATTTCGAAACATAATCAATGGCCACTAAGATGTATTCATTCCCTCCTGAAGATGGGAAGGGTCCCATGAAATCAATTCCCCAAACATCGAAAACCTCGCAAACTTGTATATAATTCTGCGGGGCTTCATCCCTCCTAGAGATATTCCCAGCTCTTTGACACGCGTCACAAGTCTGTATCATTCCCTTCACATCACGAAATATTGTAGGCCAATAGAATCCCGCGTCGAAGACCTTTCGTGCAGTAGTGTTCATTCCGTGATGCCCTCCAGATGGACCTGCATGACACTCTTTCATAATTCTGATAGCCTCCTTTTCCGAAACACAACGCCTGATTACATGATCCGGACATCTTCGGAATAAGAAAGGTTCATCCCAAAAGTAGTACTTTAATTGATTGAAGAACCTCTTTTTTTCATGCCTGCTCATATGCTCAGGAATGACTCTACTTGCCAGGTAGTTAGCATAATCCGCATACCATGGTTCAGAATCATTTATTGACATGAGCTGCTCTTCAGGAAATGACTCCCGAATCTCACTCTTGTCAGATTCAGCGAGGCTGGGGTTTTCGAGACGAGAGAGATGATCAGCCGCAAGATTCTCTGCTCCTTTCTTATCACGAATCTCTACATCGAACTCTTGCAATAGTAAGATCCAACGAATTAACCGCGGTTTAGCATCCTGTTTAGTGAAAAGATATCGAATAGCTGAATGGTCCGTAAAAACAACCGTTTTAGAAAGGACAAGATACTGGCGAAACTTATCAAAAGCAAATACCACGGCTAGTAATTCCTTTTTAGTGGTAGTGTAGTTTTCTTGAGCAGGATTCATGGTTTTGCTAGCATAGTATATTGGCTGAAAGTGTTTATTAAGCCTTTGGCCTAATACTGCTCCAACAGCATAATCGCTAGCATCGCACATGATTTCAAAGGGTAACTCCCAGTTAGGGGTGACCATAATTGGAGCTTGGGTGAGTTCCTGCTTCAATCGATCGAATGCATCCTTGCACTCTTGAGAGCAGTCGAACGGGGCATCCTTCACGAGCAACTGAGTCATTGGTCTAGCTATCTTTGAGAAATCTTTAATGAATCTCCTATAGAAGCTAGCATGACCCAAGAAGCTACGGATTGCCTTGACAGTTGTTGGATAGGGAAGTTTGGATATAGCTTCAATTTTTGCCCGGTCTACTTCAATTCCACTTCCTGAAATTTTGTGTCCTAGCACAATCCCTTCTTTTACCATAAAGTGGCACTTTTCCCAGTTTATTACCAAGTTAGTCTCCTCACAACGTTTGAGCATTTTCTCAAGGTTAGCAAGACAGCGATCAAAAGAGTTTCCAAAGACCGAAAAATCATCCATGAAGACCTCCATGCTGTTTTCCATTAACTCATGGAAGATTGCTGTCATGCAGCGCTGGAAAGTGGCGGGGGCGTTACATAGTCCAAAGGGCATTCGCTTGTAGGCGAAGGTGCCATAAGGGCATGTAAACGTAGTCTTTTCTTGGTCCTCAGGAGCGATAGGGATTTGGAAATACCCTGAGAACCCATCTAGGAAGCAGTAGTACTCATGCCCCGCAAACCTTTCCAACATTTGGTCGATAAATGGGAGAGGGAAATGATCCTTTCGGGTTGCATCATTCAACTTCCTATAATCGATGCACACACGCCATCCAGTTACTGTTCGTTGAGGCACTAACTCATCCTTATCGTTCTTAACCACCGGCATTCCTCCTTTTTTTGGTACAACCTGTACAGGACTTACCCATGGACTGTCTGAGATTGGGTAAATTAGCCCCGCATCTAGGAGCTTAACGACTTCCTTTTTTACGACTTCCTTTATGTTGGGGTTTACTCGCCTTTGAGGTTGCACGGTGGGTTTATAATCCTCCTCCATGAGGATTTTATGCGTACAAAAGGTTGAGTCAATCCCCTTGATGTCGGCTACACTCCATACTATAACTCCTTTATATTTTTTTAAAACTCCTAAGAGTTTATCCTTTTGTTCACTTTTCAAAGAAGAGTTTATGATTACCGGAAGTTGACCTTTTCCTTGGAGGAAAGCATATTCCAGGTTGTTTGGGAGTTCCTTGAGTTCTAACGTGGGTGGCTCGATGATGGAGGGTTTAAGTTTGTTCTCGGGTTTACGAAGCTCAAGCTGTTCGATTTCTTGTCTGGGATAGAAGGAGACTGCGTTCACATCCATAGTCTTCTCCTCCTCTAAGATGGGTAAGAAAGCTTCATCTCGCAACCAACCAGCTTCCACCTGTTCATCTATACAATTGTCAATCTCGTCGGATAGTTCATTGATTTCTCCGATGAAATATAGCCGATTAGCTGCTTCGAGAGAAAGATTCATTGTGTCCTTGATGTCGAAGGTTAAGCTATCGGTCCCCACTTGTAAGGTTAGTTTGCCGTCATGAACATCAATAACAGCGCGAGCAGTTGCAAGGAATGGCCTCCCCAGAATGATGGGCACTAGGTCATCTTCTTCCATCTCTAAGATGACGAAGTCAACTAGAAATTTGAACTTCCCTACCTTAACCAGCACATTCTCACATATTCCTAAGGGGTATTAGACTGATCTATCGGCTAGTTGGATGTTCATACGGGTTGGTTTCAATCCAGAATACCCTAATTTGAGGAACATGGAATGCGGCATAAGATTGATACTTGCTCCTAAGTCGGCTAAAGCATTCTTGACTGAAAGAGATCCTATTGAATAGGGCAAGGTGAAACTACCTGGATCGTCCACCTTCTTTGGCAGCCCTCGTTGAGTCACCACAGAACATTCTTCTCCTAAGGTTACAAGACCCTCGAGCCTTTTTCTGTTGGTTAGCAGCTTCTTGAAGTATGTACTATATTTGGGCATATGGTAACATGCATCAAGAAGGGGTATGGTGACGACCGAATCCTTCAAATATGACAAGAATATTTTATTATCATTTTCGACCTTTTGATTCTTGAGGCGGGACGGGTATGGGACTTTAATGGGCTGTTTGGTTGGAGTAGGTGGAGAGGGAGTTACCGGAGGGGTTTGCTCGGGATTTCCATCATTCACATTACCTTCCTCCTCATGAGGGGTGTCGGGTTCCATGACGTTAGATTGTTGAGCTGGGTAAGGTGGATCCTTAGTAGTTGTTCCAGCACGAGTGGTGATGGCGAGTAAGGGATCTCTTTGATTTGTTTGAGGTTCGCCAAGGCCGTCGAGAGTGGCGTTGAGTTCTGCGAATTTGGCCCTCAGGTCGTTTTGTTGGCTATTGATGAGGTTGTCAAGACCTTTTAGTTGCAGATTCTTTTCAAGCGTGAAATGCCCAAGATCATCCTCAAAAGTGCTCCTAACCTTGTAGTCGGGATATTCTCCTCCTCCCTCTTCTCTCACAAGATTTCCCCAAGGGGTAAAATCATTGTTTTGGTAGAAAGTTAAGAGCGAAGGATCATCGAAGATGTCGTGGCTTGACAAGCATACTTGTTCGGTGGTGGTATCATCCCCGCATTCCTCCACTTCATGCGGGCCACCACATTGGTCACAGATCAAGTATGGGTTTGATAACCGTTTAGTTGGTTGTGACTTGTCTAGATAAGATACTTGATCATTCAATCTACTCAACCGGCTAGCAAAAGGAGGCTCTTTCATGATCTTGGAAACGCTCATGATCGAATCGGGTTCATCCCAGGTATCGTCTTGATCATTTGCGTATTCCTCAATTCTATTCCATCCTTCCTCAGCGCTTAGTTTGGCTATTTTTCCTTTCACCGAATTATTAATGCCAAATTGGTCGCTTTTAGGGACACTGTCATAAAAGATTTGGACAAGAAGCCAGAGTTCAATGCCATGATGAGGGACTTGTCTAATTAGATCTTTGAATCTGATCCAGGATTCGTGAATGGGTTCAGCTGGTCCAACATGGAAGCGGAAGATTTCGTCTCTTAACGTTGAAGTTCTTCCTATGGGAAAGAATTTCTCATAGAATTTTGAGATAAGTTGCTCCCATGTGAAGATGGACTCGGAGGGGAGTTTGTTATACCAATCTTTGGCTTTCTCATAAAGGGTGAAGGGAAAGAATCGTAGCCGGGAGGTATCTCTAGTGGCTCCGTCCGTATGGAGGGTATCCACTATTTTCAGGAAGTTTTTGATGTGTTGGATTGGATCATCACTTTTCAATCCGTGAAACTTGCATACACTTTGGGCAAGCCAAACGTCGGTTGCACGCAAGACCCCATTCGTGTGTTCATTAGGAAAAACAATAGCATTGGAAAAATCGCGAGGGGTGGGAGAAGAGTAGTCCTTGAGGGATTTAGGGATTGGGTTTTCGGGAACCTCCATATCGTGATTGGTTTGAGGGCTAGGAGGTGTAGAGTGAGGATTGGATTCTTCCTCGGAGAGGGCATCATCAAAATTGATCGTGGATGGTTCGGTCGCTTGGTGGTGTTGCCTTAATTTACGCATTTCCCTTTCGGGCTCAGCATAGGGTGTGGCAAGAGTTTTGATCGAGCTACGGCTCCTAGTGATTCTAGGATTAGGGGGGTTATCATCCAAAATTAGGGAATATCCTCCTAAAGTGTGTGCTCTACGAATTTGGTTTTGTCGTGGTGGTGGGTTGTTGGGATCGAGGATATTACCACCTTCCATGATGTCAGATGGTAATGGTTACGAACAAAGAAACGAAGAAAAAAGATAGACTACAGAAAACCTAGAAAAATAAAATAAAAATCTCACTAGAAAGGAATCTAGTGAGTAGACCTAATAAAATAAAAAATTCAACCTAAACAATAACTATTCCCCGGCAGCGGCGCCAAAAACTTGATGCGTGGTTTTGCGACCTTACAACAGGTTTTACCTCTCGAGGGATCTCAAGAGGCTTGCAATCCCCACCAGGCAGTGTACCTGACCGATGTAGTATAGTGTAGTGGCAAGTACCGGGGGATTGATTGTTCTCTAGGGGAATAGTGTCGTTAGGATTGAAAAACTACTCTAATAGGTCTAAGGGTGAGGGAAGATTCTTTTTGTATTTTTTTATATTTTTATAAAAGCAAGTAAAATCTCGGGTTTGAAGGAGTGGGCGGAATTAGTTGCTAGTCAACTAACCCAAATAACTATAATTTCAAATAAAATAAAATAACTGAAAATAAAAAGGTTGTGGAACTTATATGGAGGGAAATGTGTTTACTTAGATTTCCTTACTCCCTAACTATCTTTTACCGGTTGATTAGTGTGTATTAATTGCGTGGATGACGGGTGTATTCCTTAATACCAATCATGGGGTGGCGTACTTACTTCCCCAACTCTATAAGCTCCTACTTCACTCCTTTGTCGAGCCGGCTAAGAAGCTCCTAACAAGGGATCACTAGAATTCGCTCATGAATTAAATACAACCATAAAAACCTTAGTACGCATTGGTTCATGTTTCTTAAGACGTTCAAGCAAGTTACCGTATAGGAGGTTAGCCAGTTTTCTTAAGCCTAACATCGATAAACAATCATCCAATACAATTAATAACACACCAACAACCAATAATCAATAGTTAGGTTTCATTAGATCTAAGCAAACACAAGATAAATCTAGCCTAGCATGTTAAATAAAAGACAAGAACAAGATATAATCAAACAACACATAGACATATTGAATGATTAATTGATTACTTATCTTCAATTGAACATGGGAGATCCAAGGGTATAAAACCCTTAAAAATGGCAGAAAAATCGTCTTAGGGTTTCTCCTCACAAAGTTGCACACTAATGACTAAAAATTACGAGAATATATATAGAAAATCAGATCTGACGGCGTCACGTTATAGAGCTGACGCCGTCACCTCGCCGCGGTTAGGGTTTCTTGATGGCCTTCTTGACGCCGTCCCCTTTTAATCATCCAAAATCCTCTCTGGCGCGTCAAGGGTTGACGGCGTCACAATGGTGCTTGACGCCGTCACAGGTACTTTTCCAGCCGATTTTGAGACTTTGTCGTTTTCTTCACTTTTATGCTCCAAAAACGTCCCAAATGCTTCCTTTTCCAGATTTCTTCTCCAAAGTACCTAAAATGACAAAAGGAACGATTTAGGGCAATATTTGATCAAATAAATACGATTTAGGGCTTAAATGACCCCCTAAAAGCGGTACACTTTTCGCTTCATCAGAAACCGGCAGCAGCAACCATGACTATTTGTACATCAAAACTTTGAAGTTTCATACTATTCTCATCACATACAAGTGTGTTAACTCCTGTGAGAGGTTAATCATTGAAAATTAATGGATTTGATGTCTCTTTACCAATAGCCATCACTACTGGAGTAGCCAATGTTTAGGTGTGTAAGACCATGGTACATTGATAACCATATGATTTTTAGTAAATCATCAACTGTAAACGGATTTGAGTTGTCTTTACCTGTAGCCGTTTGCTCAGGACTAGCCAATTCTTAGGTTTAAGATAACCTTTGGTGAATTGATTACCAAATATGGTTTTCCACTACCTTAACCACAAGCCATATACTTGTGGGCTAGCCAATTATTTGGAATCCAAAAGGATAAAATCCATGGCGAATTGAAAACTATTTCAACTCTCAGTAATGAAACATCGGTGAGTTGAGAACCCTATAGTTTTGAGCAAACTATTACAGCTATCAACGGATTTGATTATCACACCAGAGCCGTACCCTCATGGTGAGTCAACTTTTTCTTGTCTGTTAGACATGGTGAGTTGATTACCATTTGTTGTGTGGTTAAAAACCAACACTGTACCTGCAAATGGTTAGTATACAAGCTAATTTTTTTATTTTTTATTTTTTTTTTTTTTTTTTTTTTTATTTTTTTTTTTTTAACTAAAACTTGAAAGAAAATAAAATAAACATAAAAGAAAATAAAGCAGAAACAAGAAAACAAAGAAAACGAAAAATATACAACAATAAGCCTCCCCTTAGACTTATACCTCCCCTTAATCTCAGCACTTAAGGATTAAGCATCCCAATATGGACCACCAAATGGTTAAATCTTGGTCCATCAAAAGCCTTGGTTAACAAATCAGCCACATTGTCATCAGTGTGAATTTTAAGCACTTGGATAAGATGCTTCTCATAAGCATCTCGTATAAAATGGTGCCTAATCTCTATGTGCTTTGTCCTTTGGTGAAAAACAGGGTTCTTAACAATGCAGATAGTGCTTTGGTTATCAATAAAGATTTTAGTGTTCATGAAGTTGAACCTATAGTCTAACAACTGATTTTGCATCCAAAGTACCTGTCCACAGCAGCTAGCAGCAGCAACATACTCTGCCTCAGTAGAAGATGTAGCCACTATAGTCTGCTTCTTGCATTGCCAAGAAACCAACCTTCTTCCCAGAAACTGACAACCCCCAGTAGTAGATTTTCTATCAAAGTTAGCACCAGCATAGTCACTGTCACTATAAGCTTTAGCACAAAAGGAGAATCTCTTGGGTACCAAAGACCCAACGTAGGTTGTCCTTTTAGGTATTTGAAGATCTTCTTGACTGCATTCAAGTGTGAAGTTAATGGTGAAACTTGATGTCTGGAACAAGCACTGACTGCAAACATGATGTCAGGTCTAGAAGCTGTCAAATACATTAATGAACCTATCATGGATCTGTATAAGTGAACATTAACAACAGCATCAGGTTCAGTATTGGACTTAGGCTTTGGAGCTTCATATGGTGTAGTTGCAGTCTTCACACTTTCCAAGTCAAACTTCTTAAGTATGTCTTGCACATACTTCTCCTGGCTGATAAAAATTCCATCAGGCTTTTGCTTAACCTGTAAGCCCAAGAAAAATGTCATTTCTCCCATAGCACTCATCTCAAATTCACTTTTCATCAATTCCTCAAATTCCCTACACCAAGCTTCATTAGTGGAACCAAAAATGATATCATCTACATAAAATTGAACAAGGATGATATCTTTGTAATTCTTCCTGATGAAGAGTGTCTTGTCTATTGCCCCTCTTCTGTAACCATGTTTTAGCAAAAAGGCAAACAACCTGGCATACCATGCCCTTGGTGCCTGATGAAGGCCATATAGTGCTTTTACTACTTTGTAAACCAAATCAGGATTCTGTGGGTCCACAAATCCCTTTGGTTGAGTAACATAGACCTCTTCTTCAATTCTACCATAAAGAAATGCACTCTTCACGTCCATCTGATAAACCACAAACCCCATGAATGATGCAAAAGCTAAAAACAATCGAATAGTTTCAACTCTTGCTACTGGTGAAAACACCTCATCATAGTCAATACCCTCCTCTTGTCGATGTCCTTGAGCAACCAACCGAGCTTTGTTTCGAACCACAATTCCCCTAGCATCCCTTTTATTCTTGAGAATCCATTTTGTTCCAATTGCATGCTTTCCTTCAGGCAAAGGTACTAACTGCCAGACTTTCTGATTTTGAAACTGCTGCATTTCCTCTTGCATAGCCTCAACCCAATCAGAATTATCAAGAGCTTGAGCTACACTGCTTGGTTCTATTTGAGACAGAAAACAAGCATAGAGGCAATGAAGATAGTCTGTATGATTACTCCTTAGCTGATCCTGAATATAACTCACAAATGCAGATTCTCCAAAACCAGGTTGTTTCAACTTGCTTCTTGTCTGAACAGGTGAATTGGGATCTCCAAGTATCAAAGATTAAGGATGAACAGTGTTAATCCTCTTGATAGCAGTGGGATTGACATCAAAGGTTAAGGCTTGATTAGAGATAGAGGGATTAATTTCATCATCATATGAGGAGTGAGTAAAGATGCCTGTGCTTGATTGATGATGAGGATCCTCCAACTTAGATCCTGAAGATAGTGAATTCCCAAGGTCCGATGGACTTGGGTACCTTGTAGGCGGTTCATTGAAACCCATTGTATCAGCAGAAGAAGTGGACAAAG
Organism: Artemisia tridentata subsp. tridentata; assembly: GCA_021014915.2. Classification (NCBI taxonomy): domain Eukaryota; kingdom Viridiplantae; phylum Streptophyta; class Magnoliopsida; order Asterales; family Asteraceae; genus Artemisia; species Artemisia tridentata. The sequence goes on along the minus strand of CP139506.1, from coordinate 76,708,641 downwards.
AACCAGCAGGAATTGTGACATCAACAGGAACAGAAGAGCTATCAGCAGAATTGGTAGCAGTAGCAGGAACCGGAACACCACCAGCAGAATCCAGATTCCTGCGGGCTTCTTCATAAGCTTTTTGTAAGATCTCCTCTGTTTCTTGTGAGAATCCAAAACCAAACTTTTCAGCAGCTTCCTTGGCATCATGTTCTTGCCTTTGAAGCCTAGCAAGATCTTCAGCAAAACTTGAATTACCTTCAGCCTTATCAGAAGAATCTTTGAGCTCAGTACCTGAAAAGTGGTTAGAGGGAAAAGAAGGAACAACAATGGGTCGTTCATCACACTCTGAGTCTGAATCATCATCTAAGGTACCTGCATTGTTAGTATCATAATCATGTGTACCAACAGATTGATTAGCTTTGAATCTTGCATAACCTAAATTATCAGTCAGATAATCAAGGTCAAAGTACCACTCATGACCTGCACCCTGTACATTAGGTTTATCCTCAAGATATCTTAAATTGAGTGTCTCTTCTATTCTCTTAGCTGACAAATTATAAACCCTATAGGCCTTACTATGAGCAGAATAACCAACAATAAACCCCTCATCTGCCTTTCCTTCAAATTTTCCTAGGTGATCACTAGTATTCAAAATAGTTACATGACATCCAAAAGGTTTAAGATAACTGATGTTAGGAACCTTCCCAGACAAAATCTCATAAGGTGTTTTGTTGTGGGGACTAGTAATAGATACCCTATTCAGAACATAACAAGCAGTGCAAACAGCTTCAGTCCAAAACATGGTAGGCAACTTAGAGTCATCCAACATTGATCTAGCTGCTTCTATAAGATTCCAATTTTTCCTCTCAGCAACCCCATTTTGTTGTGGGGTTCTAGCATTACTATAATCCCTTTTAATCCCCTTAATCCCACAGAGTTCAATTAGGTTAGAATTTTTAAACTCTGTTCCATTGTCACACCTTATACTCTTAACCTTTCTATTTAGCTGGTTTTCTATTAAGGCAATAAAGTCCCTAATCACAGGATAGGTTTCATCTTTAGTACCTAGAAAGAAAGTCCAAGAAAACCTGCTAAAGTCATCTGTAATTACCAGGCAGTAGTATTTCTATTAAGGCAATAAAGTCCCTAATCACAGGATAGGTTTCATCTTTAGTACCTAGAAAGAAAGTCCAAGAAAACCTGCTAAACTCATCTGTAATTACCAGGCAGTAGTATTTCTATTAAGGCAATAAAGTCCCTAATCACAGGATAGGTTTCATCTTTAGTACCTAGAAAGAAAGTCCAAGAAAACCTGCTAAACTCATCTGTAATTACCAGGAAGTAGTATTTATGGTCAATACTTCTGATGGAAGTAGGACCAAAGAGATCCATATGAAGTAGCTGAAGAGGCTCCGTGATGGTGCTCACAGCAGTAATGGCCTTGTATGAAGCTTTGTGTTGCTTTCCTTTGTTGCAGGCAACACAATTGTGGTCATTGGTGAAGGTCTTGAGAGGGAGCCCATGTACCAATCCATTCTTGGCCAGTTTGTTGATGGTCTTGAAGTTCACATGTGCCATCCTCCTGTGCCATTTGGTAGATTCATCCACAGAAGCTTTTGCCACCAAGCAAGCCAAATCACGCTCAGGCTGGACATCATTCAAATTAAAGCTGTAAAGGTTGAACGTTCTTGGAACTTTAAGTACATCCTGACTCTCATCAGGTAACTTGAAATCTTTCGATAACACAAGACAGTCTGTTTCAGTGAAGAGAACATTGTTCTTCTTGTCACACATTTGTGAGACAGAGAACAAATTAAAGTTCTGGAGTTCCTTCACATAAAATACATTCTCAAAATCCAGCTTTGATGTCCTAATAGTTCCCTTCCCTGTTATCTTGCCATCTCCTCCACCAAATGTCACAGTCCCTCCATTAAAGGGTACAAAATCATGCAGTCTCTCAATGTTTTCTGTCATACTCCTAGAACATCCACTGTCAACAATGCCTACATCTTTACTTCTAAGAGGATTATCCTACAGCCTAAGAATACATACAACAATATGAGATACATGGGAGACCCAAGCCATTACTGACTTGAGCCTGCCTTGTGGATCAATAATAATTAAACCATGGAGATTGATGAAATCCACCATTGTTCTTGGACCCCATTCTCATATATTGGTCATTGTTTCTCCAAGAACAACCTGCTGAGGACTTAACAGCAGTTTCCCATCTTGCCCCCTCCCTTTGCATTGGGTCATAATAATACACAGGCCTATAATTATTCTGAAAATATGTGCTTGTAGGTCTGTAGAAAGTTCTAGCAGCTTTTCTTTTCCAATCAGCAGGATTGGGATTACCAGATGGAACTGGCTTACCAGCAGCAACAGGCTTACCAGCAGCAACAGGTTTACCAGCTGCAACTGGCTTACCAGCAGCAACAGGCTTACCAGCAGCAACAGGTTTACCAGCTGGAAAGAACGTTCTACAAGAGTTCATTCTTGCTGCTTGAGGAACATATGGGGGTATATCATTAACATTGTTCCACATAGGCCTAGTTTGTTGTTGTCCACCATACATACTCATCTGTTTCTCATAAAAGTCACAGTCTTTGATAAGATGAGAATAACTACCACACACAAAACATGACTTCTTTCTAAAAGATTTATTCTTAACATGACATTTCTTATTGCAACCAGAATTATCAAAACCACAAGATGAATCAAAATTATTCTTAACAGAAGTAACATCAGAAACATCATTGTTTGAAACAGAACCAAAACTAGAAACATCATTGTTTTGAACAAAAACAGAAGAATTGTCTTCAAAAGCAGCTGTCTTTGAATGAGATTCATCATTAGCTACTTCTGAGGAGAAATCTTCAGACTTGGTGGTGGTAGACTTGACACTTGAATCACAAGATGCAAAATCATTTGTCTTGATTTCTGAAGATTTGTCACTGTTAGAACAAGAGACAAAATCATTAGAGTCACAATCAAGATTAGGCAAGTCACTGGACTTTTTGCCATAGGATATATATGATTCATTTAAGTCTATGTCAAGGTCTGAGTGGATAGGGACAGGTTTAAACACTCCTCTTATAGGAGGAGGGACAGCATGCATCTCTCCTTCTTTTACATACTTTACAGGTATTTGGTAATTTTCCTCCTTAGGGGTAGGGTCAAATCTTCTTGACTCAAAAGAGTCGTCAGTTTTAGGACACCCCAAACCTCTCTTAGCCTTTACATACTGAGAACTAGCATTCAATATATCTACAAGCCTAGTTGATTCTTTATATGAAGCACATTTGATCTCTTCACTTTCTAACTTAGCTTGTAAATCCTTTTTCTCTAAAATTACCTTATCATATTCTCTCTCAACATGTTTTAACTCATTAGTGGTGTACTTTAAGTCTCTCTCCGAAACCCTTATCTTTTCCTCATAAGCTAACTGATTCTGTTGGTACCAAACCTTTTGTTTTTCTAACGTATTAAGCGAGTTTCTATAGGCTTGATCTTTAATAAACAATTCTTTATATTGAGGCTCTATATAATCAAATTCCTTTTTCAGTTCTGCATATTTAACATCACAACCAAATGGACAATTTTGTACCTGAGATGGGTAGCCCATCAAAGCAAAATCCTCAGCCACTTGTGCCTTCTTTCCAGCTCCAGCTTTCATCCCATAGTTCTTTGCAGCTCCTCTTACTGCATCAGCTACCTCATGTTGTTCCCAATCCAGCATGGAATCCACAGACAACAAGGCTTTGGGATCTTCTGACTCCAATTCTTGAATCTTGAAAGCAGAATACCTTGTTTTATCATCCACCTTCTTATCTGGGCATTTTCTAGCAAAGTGACCTGGTTGTGAGCATTTGTAGCATGTTACCTTCCTTTTTTCAAACCTTGCTCCTTCCTGTCCATCAAATTTGATCCTCCTCCCTGCCTTCTTCTCAAATCTGTTGGCCCTCACTGACAGCATAGCAAACTGCCACTTGATGTCCATCTCTTCCAGATCCAGTTGATCAATCTGGTCAAAATCTTCATAAGTAAGCAGCTGTTTTGGTGTACTATCAGCAACAAATGAATGAAGGATCTCCTCAACCACATTGCCAGATCTTGGCTGTGTTCTAGGTGTAGCAGGGGAATAGGAAACAGATGAAGAAGAGGGAGTTGGGCTACCACCATATGAGTCCTTGTTAGTACTGGTAGCACTAACAAATGTAGTATTAGATGGAGTGTGAGATGAGTAGGTTGAATACCCTTTGATGTCAATTTCAAGGGTCTTGAGCTTGTTGTAAAGATCATCAAAACTCATGAAATTGAGCCCACCTCTTGCCTTAAGGGTGATGGAAACCTGTGACCAGGAGGGAGGCAGAGCCCTCAAAAATTTGGTGTTGCAGTCTTCATTGTCTGGCTTGGCCTGCAACTGGTTGAGTTGGCTCAGGATCTTTTGAAACCTGTCATAACCTTTGTGAATCCCTTCAGCCTCAGAGATCCTAAACTCCTGGAACTCCTGCTTGAGCATGGACTTCCTCATCTTTTTGGACTCATCATTCCCTCCAAATCTAGCTTTTATAGCATGCCAGATTTCCCTAGCATCATCCAGGTGATGAAAGTCACCCATATGATCTTCTGGGAGAGCCTGAAGCAAAAGAGTTCTTGCTTTGGTCTCCCTTTGAAGAGCAATATGTTCTTCTGCAGACATAGGTGGAAGAATAGTGATGTTGCCTTTCTCATCCCTTCCTGTTCTCTTCATGCCGTTCCCTTTCAGGATCACATTCCATAGGTTATGATCACTGTTTGACATCCAGTACTCCATCTTCATAGCCCAAATCTCGTACTCATCTTTCTTGAGGTATGGGAATTTAGCATTACTGTTAGACACAGTGGTTGTGACTATTTGTTGTTGGACTTGTGAAGTTTCAGGTTTTTCATTATTGATGACAGAATTTTCAAGATTGTCGCCTTCCTTTGAAAAAGGGTTTAAGAGATTGTTTAGAGAACTTTTTCTTCTTTGTCAGAGATCCTCACCAGGCTCTGATACCACTTGTAGGATCGTGCACCTTGATAGATCTTATGAGCTTGGTTGACCGTCTATGTAAACACAAACAGCCTAAGAGAATCTCTATGAATTAAACTTGTATTCAGGCGGAAACTAAACACAAGAGTTAAAGAAGAATGAATAACTATAATACTTTGATCCTCTATGGATCGTTTATTTCACTAATGATAATGTTTTTTTGATGAGCGTGCATAAACCCTAGCTGCATGTTTCTTTTATAGACTAAGAAACCCTAATACAGCTCATAACAAACCGTGTAAAGAGATATACACTATCTCTTCCAAAAATAACTCTAACAAACATTCTAAACATACGGGATAACCCGCAGCAATGACTAACTAAACAGCAGAAACAAAATGAACTACTAGCAGGAACCAACTACAGCAGGAACCATAACTACTAGCAGGAATGAATATAACTACCAGCAGGAATGAAAAATAAATATATTCTAAGAATTCCTAACAAAAACATTTTCTAAGAGTCGATCAACCTCTTGTTCTAAAGCTTTCTTTTGAGATCTTTGTTTCTGTATTTTGTCATCTTTAGCTTTGAAAATACTTATCATAGATGCAACTTCAGTCTGTAAGTCTTGTTCCCATAGTGTTGCACAATGTCTTAGGTGTTTGACATGAGGTAAAAATTTCTTTTGAAAAATTTCTCGCTTTTCTTTCTCTACTGGAGAAAGAAAAGTGGAGATTTTGATTTGAGAATTAAATTTAATTTCGTTTTCCAAGAGTTGAATGTCATCCATAAATGTCTTAAAATATCGAATAATTCGATGTTCTTGAGGCATTTTAGGATCAACATCATCCTCTGCCAAAGAACCCTTGATTTATGCAACAGGTGTGGTAACAGGAGTAACTTCAGAAGAAGCATTTATGGTAGGTTTTGACAGTGTTTGTTCTGGTTTGTCCTTTGGAGGAACAAAAGATTTACTGATATGAGGTCTTGCTGAATAATCATATTGAACTCTTGAAAAAACCTTGTTTGGCTTTGATCGACTCTCATTTTCATGTTCAAGATTTTCAAGTTCTTCATCACTACTAAACACAACCACTCTTTGAAAGGTGTCATCAAGTAAAAGTTCTGCATTGTATAACTTGGGATTATCTCTGAGTGCTTTATGTAGAAAACGTGGTTGGTCACAACCAATAGCAAATCCATATCCTTTTGGATTTGGTTTTACCGTTAGCCTTTGAATTTGAGTTACGGAATCACCAGTTTTGTACACGACGTTCTGAAACTCTTTGAGTTTGGATTCCAACGAGACAATTTCATCAAGGTATGAGTCAACCCATTTCTTTATTGTTTGTTTTTCTTCAATCAAAGTGTTTTGACATGTTGAGAGCTCTGTTTTTGTTTTAGAAAGTTCAGAGTTTAACAAGTCAATTTGTTTTTGAAATTCAAACTGCTCTTGTTCTCTTTGAGAAATTAGCTCATTTTTAGAATTAGTTAACTCACGAACTTGATGTTCTAAATCCTTTGTTTTCACATATTCTTGTTGGAATGCAACCTTAAAGCCTTTCTCACGTTTTGCATGTTTTTCATAATTTGAAAGCTGTAGTTGATAGCACTCATTATCCTTTTGTTAACAATGCAATTTTGGCCTTTAGATTTTGATTTATATCATTGCATTTTTCAATTTGTGTTTGGGTGGTCAGCAATAAGGTCTGAAGTTCTGAATCTTGATCAGGCAAAAGATCAGTTTGTTCAAGATGATCATTATTTTCATCATCAATAGAGTCATCAAATGAAACTACAGTGTTGTCATCATCAAATGACACAATGGTGTTTATTTGATTATATTCTGGTGATGAGAATGATGAATCATGTAGAACAAGATTTTCTTGTGTAGATGAAGATGCAAACGGTGAAGCAATTTCATGTATAAGACAGTGTGAATCTTGTACATGAGATAAGCCATCGGTGTCATATACCGGGCCTGTCTCGGACATGTTCATCTCTTGCATGTTTGCCATGAGCATTACTGCAGCATTTGCTTCTAAGTCTTCCATCTCATCATCAGAATCAGCATTAGCCATGAAGCTTTGTTCTTTCTCATTCACTGTGCCCCTTGCTTCATCCTTTAATGCCATCATAAGAGCTTCCTTGTGGTATGCACTACCCATAGTACGAGGCTTTGGGCAAGCATTTGCCATATGACCACTTCCACCACAGTTGTAACAAGTAATTGAAGTATTTGCAATGCCTCTCCTTTCATTTCCAGCAGTCTGATTTCTCCTTTGAGCATTCCCCACACTGTTCCTATTTCCTCCTGCAGTATTAAACCTTTGACCTCCTGACTGAAACCTTTGTGAACCATAGCTTCCCATGTTCCCTGAACCATATCTTCCTAAAGACCTATTCTGAATTTCCACTCTTCCATCATTGATAACAGCTTGATTCCTTGTATTCGAGGATGAACGAAGACGGTTGTTGGATTTGTTGGTGAATTTGCCGAATGCTTTGGCGATTAATCCAAATACCTCATTGAGAGAGTTGAAGGCATCATCTTCTTCATCAAAATCAGTGTTAGAGTACAGCATGGAATCTGTGTTGTTATATGAGACCATTTGGTTGTCAGAATACTGGGATGGTGCTTCATATGGAACAATTTGGTTGTGAGGTTGTGGTTGAAAGCTTGGTTGAGAAGGTTGTTGACCAAATTCCTGATTTGGTGATGGAAAGTTGGATTGAGCAATGAGAGCAAGCGAGTTGGATGTTGGTGCTGATGAGAAACCTCATCTTGCTGTAACTTCCTTATCCACTTCAGATTGATGTTGTCTTAGAAAGTTATACAACATTCCATACTTGACTTCATTAATCTTCTTAGCTTGCCTGGCAAAGGTTGCATATTTCTGCCATTCTAGTCCAAGGCATCCAAGGAATTTTGCGTTGATAGCAATCTTTGGTAACTTTATGTCGTGACGGTCCAAGTCATTGATGATATTTGTGAAACGGTGGTAGTACGATTATATTGATTCCCCTGGTTCCATGATAAAATGAGTGTATTCCATGTAAAGTTTGGATTCAAGATCTTCTTGATTCAACTCAGTGCCTTCCATAAGAAGATGCACATGTTCCCACATGTCTTTGGCAGTCTTCTGAGCATCAATACTTCAGAAAACTGGGTTTGGAATTCCTTGAAGTATATAAGACATTGCCAGCTCATTTGCCTCTTGTTGCAAGGTTTGTTCAACGGTATATTGAGAGACAGGAACGGGAGTTGATGTTGCTTCTCTATTTGAATCACCCGGAACATGATTTGTGGGAAGTGGAAAAGGTCCTTCAATGATAACCTGCTTGAGATATTTCCCATGGGGTTTTCTGAGTTCAATGAAGCGGAGGAATCGACTAGACCATTGCACGTAGTTTCCTGGTGTCAGCATGGGTGGAGTATCCTGATTTCCAGCCTCATGTCGGGATTGCTGACTACTGATTGCTTCACACATCTTAGTAAACCAATGTGGTTCTCTAGAGGGAGGTTGATAATTCTGCATTTGATTTTGTTGCATGATTTGTTGTGGGGGTACATGTTGTGGAGGGAGAAATTGATGCTGTTGCATGAATGCTTGTTGTTGTTGATATTGAGGATGAAATTGTTGTTGTTGTGGATATTGCTGTAGCTGGTAGTAGTAATTGAAGTGTGGTGGTTGAGACATCCTTGTGTTTGTTGGATCTTGAGATAATTAAGATGTGAGTTAAGAGTTTTGAAGTTTGGTTTTGGTTAAGTGAAATTTTGTTCAATTGCGATAACACTGTTCACCAATTGCGATAACACTGTTCACAAATTGCGATAACACTGTTTACACAAATTGCGATAAATATTTGAATTGCGAAAATTTTAGCAATTTGCGATAAGTTATCTTAATTGCGATAAGAAAGGCAATTTCGATAAATTAACTGAATTGCGAAAGATTTTAGCAATTTCGATAAATTATCAAAATTACAATTTCGATCACTTTCTCAACTCTTATACAAGAGGTGAGAGTAAATGCCAAGTCGAAGTATTTTCACTAACTTATACAAGCTAGAAAATACTGAGTTCCAAATCCGATAAAACTGAAGGCTGACAATTGCGATAATTATGTGGATTGCGATAGACCGTGAATTGTGATAAACCCTCTTTTTTCAAAATTGCTGAACTCGTTTGCGATAAACCCTCTTTGGTCGAATTTCAAGCCCGATTGCGATAAACCCTCTTCTGTCGAAATCTAACCTTCTTTTCACCAACTTTTTCACTCCTAAATGTTCGGATTGTGCTTAAAGCTAATGAAAATGATGGATTTTCGATTGTTTTTTATTTCTAACGATTAAAGCTACGAAAATACGACTAGTTTAGTAACTTTTAACGTAGAAAACACGGGTTTGTGGTGTAGATAAAGTGAAATACGAGTGAAAGAAGAACAACGACCACAAAAACTCACAAAACTACACGAAATTTTTAAAACCAAACGTAAAACTAATAATAAACTATGTAATCTACTCTTAAACACACACCTTAGTATCTTAGGCGAATGATACCACTTGTAGGTCCTATTAAACTCGAATACAACCACGTAAATAATCTAAACAACACGTACTACTACTTATGTAAAAGCTACGAATAGAAAATAAGTAAATAAGCTAATAGAGAATAAGAGATGAAGAGAAGAATAGGATGATTTTCATTCGAACGATTCAAGGACAGAGCTTACGCATACAATATGAAAACCAACAACTAAAATGAGCACCTAAGCCTTCTATTTATAGGCACAAATTAGGGCGACATGTGCTTAGGTGCTTCTAGAAGAATAATAACAAAATGGCCGGCCCATGGACTCCTAATGGACCGCGCCTCTAATTCACTAACATAGAATCCATATTGAGCAACATCTTATCGGAAATGGCTAAGACTTGATAAATTACAAAACATGTTCCTAACAATCTCCCCCTAAGACTAATCTGCTCCAGATGCGCCGCATCTCACTCATGACATGCGCCGCATCTCTATCAAGATATCACCAGATACGATCCAAGATACAAGAGGACATGCGCCGCATCTAATCATGGAGTTACGCCGCATCTTCTGGCGGTGTACGAATATTCCTGAATATTATAATCTTGGACCCCACGCGAAGTTAAGTCAATGCGCCGCATCTACTTACTAGATGCGCCGCATCTTCCCTCAGACAGAAACTATAAATACCCCAAGGCCAGACGAATTTCGTATGCAATATCAGAGTTTCGAAGACCGAAGCAGAAAAACCCTAGGACGAATTCAGTCAAGGAGGCAGCACAAGACACACCCAAATCAAAGATACAAGAGCTGTAAGAAGGTGCTGCATGTGTTTAATTCATTAAGTAGTTTTGTTTTATTGTGTTAGCAAACTTTAATTCATCAGGATTGGTGGCTTGTGTAATGTGACAACGAAAGATTGCACTCCCTTTAATACTTGCTTTCCCATCAATTAAAGTTTATATGTTGATGTCTTTGGTTACTACTTATTAGTGCATTGATAACCTCTGTGTTTATTAGTGGCTTGCGGGCATTTGACTGCGGGACATAATGTGGCTCCCACGGTTATTACTAAATTGATCACTTAGGAATAACTTTTAGACATAAGTAATCATTAAGGGTTTACTCGCCGATAAGAATAGGACCAACGAGAAAGGGTTAACTACATACACTTCATATAAGGCTATCAATAAAACAAGTGACAATCTACTTAATCATAAGGACAGCCCTCTTATTGTCTCGAGTATTTATCTGTGTACGTGTGTGCTACTTGCTGATTCGTGCCTATTGGTTTATTTTATTATTTAATTGCAAACAAATCGTGCCAGTCTCTCAGGCTGAAACCCCCTTGCGTTAGGATATTAAAATACTGATTAGAATAACGAGATAATACGTTCCACTCCTAGTGATCGACACTCTACTTACCATTATATTCATACTGACCGGGTACACTGCTCGTTAAGTGTGTGTGTTATTGATAAGTCGGCTAAATATAAATTTAAAACTTGAGTAGGCATTAAAACTGCTAAAACTATACTACGACACCGCACGCATCAAGTTTTTGGCGCCGTTGCCGGGGAGTGAATTGTTATTATCTGTTAATTTGATTAGTATTTTAATTAGGATTTTCTTTTATTAGATTAATTGCATCATTGTATTATTTTGCATATTTGTTGTACTGTGTGTTATTTGTTTTGTGTTATTTGTTTGCTTTTATTTTTGTTTTTATTTATTTTTGTTTGTGTGTTTTTATTTTTTGTTTTTATTTTTCGTATATTTTCTGTTCTGCTATCGTTGTACTGTGCTAAATCAAACGATACGGCGCATCTGATCTCTCAGATACGGCGTATTGCGTTTAATTTTTAAAAATACAACGCGTTTAATTAATTCAATACGACGCATCTTTTCCCCAAGATACGGCGTATCTGTTTTTAATACGAAATTTTTTTAAAAGCGATAAAGTAATACGACGCATCTGCTTTTGCAGATACGGCATATCTGTTTTTGATAAAAAAAATTTTTTTTTCTAAACGTTAACGCCATACGACGCATCTGCTTTCGTAGATACGGCGTATCTATTATTTTAATTAAAAACAGTTTGCGAATTATTAAACAGATACGGCGTATCGATCTCTATCGATACGGCGCATCTTTCTGAATCAAAAATCGATATTTATTTTTAAACGTAACGAAAATACGGCGCATTAACTTTCGTTAATACGACGCATTTAATTTTAATTAGATAAGTTGATTTTTGATTAATTAATTCGATACGGCGCATTCATAAATTCTAAGCGGCGTATCTATTTTCTGAATAAAGTCTGATTAAATTTTAATTCAAAATTCGATACGGCGCATTCAAAAATGAACAAGAACGATATGAAGCAAGGAACTTTATCACTGAATTCAAAGGCAGTCATGAGCTGTTACTAAAGGAACAAAACAATATGATCAATGGTTTGGCAATTGAAGTGCACCAATTGTCAACAGTGCTTAACAAGGTTCTTTTGGTAAGGCACGATCTGAAAGGAATTACAACCAGAGGCGGAAAGTCAACCTTTCAAATCGGAGAGACACCCGAGGATGACAGTACCAAAAAAATTTCCCCTGAATCTTTATCACCCGAGCAAGAGCAACCAAAAGAGACTGATCCAGAACCTGTAATTAGAAGAGAACCTTCTGTTGAATCTAAACGATCAACACCACCTTTCCCACATAGGGTAAGGAAAGAGAAAGAAGATGCCTATCAAAAGAAATTCCTGGAGAATCTCAAGCAGCTGCAGCTAAGCATACCATTTATGGAAGCCCTAGTGCAAATGCCAAAATATGCCAAATATCTGAAAAGCTTGCTTACAAACAAGTCTAAACTCGAAGAGGCTTGCACCATAACAATGGGGAAAAGAAGCTCAGCGGCATTGCTCAACAAACTTCCGTCTAAAGAAAAAGATCCAGGGAGTTTCACTATTCCTTGTCAAATTAAAAATTTGCATATTGAAAATGCCTTAGCCGACCTAGGAGCTAGTATAAGTCTTATGCCCTCTTCTATGTATGATAAATTAGGTCTTGGTGAACCAAAACCTACTAGGATGTGCTTAGAACTAGCTGATAGGTCTATACAATACCCATTAGGAATAGCGGAAAATATATTAATAAAAGTTGATAAATTTGAATTACCTATCGACTTCGTTATCCTTGATATGCCTGAAAATTCTAGAACTCCTATAATATTAGGACGACCATTTTTAGCCACTGCTAGGGCCATGATTGATGTTTTTAATAAAAAAATAACTCTTACCATAGGGAAAGATGAGGTTGAGTTTAACATGGAACAATCTATGAGTAAAGATAATTCCGATGACGATGAATGCTATAACATCGATGTTTCTGATGATACGATTAATCAATTTACTCAGAAATTGTTAAAGAATAATTTGCTTGATTCTTTTCTGCTTAAAAATTTAGAAAACGCAATTGCTATAGAAGATCAAGTAGATGAGAATACTGTTGATTATAATTTTGCTGCTGACTCTGCTGTATGTAACGCGATGCGGCGCATCGAAAACCTCGATGCGGCGCATCTATCTGATGACAGCAGCGATATAATTAAAGAACAGGTTTATTCCGCTAGTGCTACTGAAATTGATAATGTTAAACCTGTGCTTAAGGATCTTCCTTCTACTTTGGAATATGCTTATTTAAACGGAAATACTAATTCACCCGTTATTATTGCATCTGACTTAACGCCAAAAGAAAAAGAGTCTCTTTTGCAGGTACTATATAAACGAAGAGGAGCATTAGCGTGGAGTATGTCTGATATTAAGGGAATTAGCCCGTCATTTTGTACACATAAAATCCTTATGGAGGATGAATTCAAACCAACTATCCAACCTCAAAGGCGTTTGAATCCAAAAGTCCAAGATGTGGTGAAAAATGAAATTGTAAAATTGCTTGACTCCGGACTTATCTACCCAATTTCCGACAGCTCGTGGGTCAGTCCTATCCACGTTGTACCAAAAAAGGGAGGAATGACAGTAGTACTCAATGACGACAATGAGCTAATCCCTTCAAGAACTGTTACCGGATGGAGAGTTTGCATCGACTACCGCAAACTCAATGATGCTACGCGAAAAGATCACTTCCCTCTTCCATTTATTGATCAAATGTTAGAAAGACTATCAGGATATGATTATTATTGTTTTTTGGATGGTTTTTCAGGTTTCTTCCAAATACCCATTGCCCCCGAGGATCAAGAGAAGACGACTTTCACCTGCCCTTATGGAACCTTCGCCTATAGGAGAATGCCGTTCGGACTATGCAACGCCCCTGCTACTTTCCAACGTTGTATGACGGCCATCTTCCATGATATGGTAGAAGACTTTATGGAAGTCTTCATGGACGACTTTTCGGTGTTCGGTAACTCATTTAATGATTGTCTCTTTAAACTTGATAAAATGCTTGCTAGGTGTGAAGAAACTAACCTTGTTCTTAATTGGGAAAAATGTCACTTTATGGTTAGAGAGGGAATTGTGTTAGGACATAAGATTTCTGGAAAAGGTATAGAAGTCGATAAAGCTAAAATTGATGTGATTGCCAAACTACCTTACCCCACTAACGTAAAAGGCGTTAGAAGTTTTTTAGGGCACGCTGGATTTTATCGTAGGTTCATAAAGGATTTTTCAAAAATATCTAGGCCTATGACCCAATTGTTGCTAAAGGATGCAAAGTTTGATTTTTCTGAAGATTGCAAAAAGGCATTTAATATACTTAAAGAAAAACTAACTTCTGTACCCATTATAATTTCGCCGGATTGGAATCTGCCTTTTGAACTAATGTGTGATGCTAGTGATTATGCTGTTGGAGCCGTACTTGGCCAAAAGATAGATAAGAAATTTAAGCCAATTTATTATGCTAGCAAAACATTGAATAATGCCCAAGAACACTACACCACCACGGAAAAAGAACTTTTAGCAGTAGTTTTTGCATTCGATAAATTTAGATCATATCTTATATTGTCAAAAACTATGGTTTACACTGACCATTCTGCTTTGAAGTATTTGTTCAATAAACAGGATGCCAAGCCAAGGCTTATTAGGTGGGTTTTATTGCTCCAAGGATTCGATATTGAAATAAAAGATAAAAAGGGTGCCGAGAATCTAGCTGCTGACCACTTATCCAGACTTGAAAACCCTGATATGGAGGTGCTTGACGAGAGGGAAATAGCTGATGACTTTCCTGATGAACACCTTATGATGGTAGGAATTAAGAGCAATAATAATGGACCATGGTATGCCGACTTTATAAACTTTATTGTTGCAAATGAAATTCCAAAAGGGCTAACATCCGACGAGAAAAGAAGGTTTATAACTCGCGCTAACGAGTATATTTGGGATGAACCTTATGCCTTTAAATTATGTCCTGACAATATTATACGAAGATGCGTAGACGGTGATGACATCGCAGCAATATTGGCACATTGCCATTCAGGGCCAACAGGGGGACATCACGGTCCAGTCATCACAAGAAGAAAGATCCTGGATGCGGGATTTTATTGGCCCACTATGTTGGAGGATGCGAAAGATTATATAAAAGGATGTGATGCGTGTCAACGATCCGGAAATATTACATCAAGAAACGAAATGCCGCAAAACTATATCCATGTATGTGAAGTTTTCGACATATGGGGATTAGACTTCATGGGACCGTTTCCTGAGTCTAAAGGTAATAAATATATTTTGGTTTCTGTTGATTACGTATCAAAATGGGTCGAAGCACAAGCATCTCCAACAAACGACAGCAAGGTAGTACTTAAATTTTTGCAAAGTTTGTTCTCTAGGTTTGGAATTCCTAAAGCATTGATTAGTGATAGGGGAACACACTTTTGTAATCACCATCTGGGAAAAGCCTTGCAAAAATATGGAGTATATCATAGGGTTTCCACCGCATACCATCCTCAATCAAATGGTCAAACTGAAGTAACCAATAGAGCTATAAAACGAATTCTTGAAAAAACGACTGGGTATAATCCTAAAGGGTGGTCTGACAAGTTAAATGATGCTTTATGGGCATTCCGTACAGCCTATAAGACACCAACGGGATGCACTCCATTTCGTCTTGTATACGGAAAAGCATGCCACCTACCGGTCGAAATTGAACAAAGTGCATATTGGGCCTTGACGAATTGCAATATGGATATGGAAGCTGCAACGAAGAACCGTTTCATGGAACTTAATGAACTCTATGAACTAAGAGATGAGGCCTACAAAAATACTAAGATCTACAAAGAAAGAACTAAAAGATGGCATGACTCGAGGTTACGTGGGGATAAAACGTTTACTATTGGAGAGAAAGTGCTACTATTTAATTCCAGATTAAAGATGTATCCTGGTAAACTTAAATCAAGATGGACGGGACCGTTCGTTGTCAAGAAAGTGTATCCATATGGAACTATTGAAATATGCGATAAAAATGGTTATATATTCAAAGTGAACGGGCAACGTGTGAAGAAATACTTTGATAATAAAATTTAGGATAATGAGAACGAGGTGGTGGAGTTTGAACCTGAAGTATTGGAGTAAAGAGCTGAACGTGAGTCTAACTTGAAGACTCTGGAATAAAGACAAGTGCTGGCCGGGAGACAACCCGGATTTATCTTTTAATTTTCTGTTTTGTGTCGAGTCAGTCAGGCCCGCATGAAGATACGGCGCATCTCAATTCTGAGATGCGACGCATCTCCTGCAATGGTCATATCTTATTTTATTTTTCTGCATTTTTATTTTCGACTTTAAAACTATTTATCAGTTTATTTTAATGCGGCGCATCCCTGGTTAAGGATGCGGCGCATCTTTATTCTGATCCGTATTAATTCCAGGCTCGATACGGCGTATCTTCTTCCATAAGATACGGCGCATCGACTGACCTGATGATTTTCATTTTTAATTTTTAAGTTTTATTTTTCCTAACTACTAATGTATTATGCAAGTTTGAACCTTTCTTATCTTAGGTGTGTTTTAAAGTGTTGGTGGTATTATAGTTTCCTGGATTTCCTGTGGATACATCAAGTATGAAGCTTTAACGTTCTAATCCACAAGAAAGATGATTTTTGCTCTTATACTAATGGAGGATCATACCGAGCAAATCTCAGGGGAGTTTTCCTGTTCTAATTCTTTTATTTTCCAGTTTTTAACCTTTTATACAAACAACGAGGACGTTGTTTAACTTAAGTGGGGGGATTGGAGAATTAGAACACTTAACATTTACTTGTCCTAAACTTTTTCAAAAATTATGCTTAAAATGTGCTTAATATATCAAACTTAAAAATTTTTTAGCATGTTTTTGTTTAAGATCTAAGTTGCATAGCTGCACACATGACGTTATTTTCAAAAATTGTGATTTTTCAAAATTCACAAATCTATGAGTGTGCCGGTGACTTGTAAACTTTAGAACTTGGCTTGTATACTAGTCGAGACCACCATAATGAGTATTATTTATATAATTGGAATGACTTGTCTAAATTGGTAAAATTCTAGGATTACACCCAAATAGCCTTTATATGTTATGTGTTATTAACTAACTACACTGGTTAGTTAACCCCCGTATAAACCCTTTTGTTACTCTCATTTTTAGAGTAAGATACCCCTAGAAAAACACTCAGAGCCATTCCTTTCGATTCTTACACCTATGTTTAAAATGTTTCGTTACACCCTTACACCTTAGCCTACCCTGTAGATTAGAATCTGTGGTTGGTTAATTGCTATAGGAAAAGTGTGTTTCCTTACATTACCTGTGTTCGCGTGCGTAATTCATTATCTTTGGTTAGGTCGGGAAATTGCACAATGCAATTAGAGTGAAAGTAAATATTGTATATCTTTGAGTTTATTTTTTGTGTGTTTACTACTTTCACTATTACCGTTATTTCTGAAGTATGAGAAGTATGGAAAAATTATCCAGAATTATCATTATAGTGATGTGGTGAAATTTTACACATCTTTTGTTAAAAAAAAAAAAAAAAAAAAAAAAAAAAAAAAAAAAAAAAAAAAAATCGAAAAAATAAGAAAAGAAAAAGAAAGAAAGAAAAGTTGGAAGTTAGTTTTAAACCAACGATGTAAAGTTATGTAAGTGGTCGATATCACCACTATTTGTTGTACTATATTTATGGATTGAATGGGAATTGGCAGTTATGGGAACGCCAATTAAGGTTTATTCTTTGATTAAGATCTTGTTGAGTATAATTCGTGTCTACCTAAAGCGTGTGTTTCAAGTGTTAAAGCGTGAGTTATTCGATGATATGAGTCTTATTCATGGGATGGTTGGGATAGTGATTAACCACACTTAGGATTTTAATTTATTTGTTTTGTTTATTTTTCATTTTACACCAATTTATATCCCAAATGTTATCCATGCCCTTTATTATTCTTTATCCAACCGAACCTTTGATTTATTGAGATTAGGGATTTGAGCAATCTTAAGTATCGTAGTCGTGGATTCGGCTATGTATTTATGATTTTGTCGCCCTTTTTGATATATTATTATTGGTGAAGTTTGGACCTATCTTTAGCCTATTCGAGTTAAGGATTTGAGCAATTGCAAGTATCGTGTTCGTGGATTCGATCATGTATTTGTGATTTTGTCGCCTTTTCTGGAATTTGAGATCGATAGTGATTAAGAATAATTAACCCTTAAGCCTACAAACCCTTTTTACCGCTTTAGACTTGTTATTCCTTAGCTTTAGTGGTGGAGATGTGTATACTTGCCAAGCTTATGATAGAATATTCGTCGCGACTGGACAGTTAAACGATTAGATTTGCTTTTATCAAATTATTTTATTTTACTTCTAATTCGTTAAGTGTTTAGTTGTGTGATTATGAAATAAACGAATACATGCTTAAATATAAAAATAAATCCTAACATCTTTTAGGATACATTTTCATAAAAGAAATTCTAAGGTTTACTTGGGGACAAGTAAAGTTCAAGTGGGGGGATATTTGATGAACTCAAATAAGTACATTTTATTACTATCATTTATCCTATTAATTTGACTTGTTTTATTCTATTATGTATGAGGATTGATACTTAATCGTTTACTTTTGTAATTCTCAGGTAAAAACAAGCATTTGGTGAAACTTAGCGATTTTGAACTGATTATGGAGCAAAACATGCATAAAGTTAAGAGTCTACTGAAATGAAGAAGATCAAGACTAATCTGCTCCAGATGCGCCGCATCTCACTCATGACATGCGCCGCATCTCAATCAAGATATCACCAGATACGATCCAAGATACAAGAGGACATGCGCCGCATCTAATCATGGAGTTACGCCGCATCTTCTGGCGGTGTACGAATATTCCTGAATATTATAATCTTGGACCCCACGCGAAGTTAAGTCAATGCGCCGCATCTACTTACTAGATGCGCCGCATCTTCCCTCAGACAGAAACTATAAATACCCCAAGGCCAGACGAATTTCGTGTGCAATATCAGAGTTTCGAAGACCGAAGCAGAAAAACCCTAGGACGAATTCAGTCAAGGAGGCAGCACAAGACACACCCAAATCAAAGATACAAGAGCTGTAAGAAGGTGCTGCATGTGTTTAATTCATTAAGTAGTTTTGTTTTATTGTGTTAGCAAACTTTAATTCATCAGGATTGGTGGCTTGTGTAATGTGACAACGAAAGATTGCACTCCCTTTAATACTTGCTTTCCCATCAATTAAAGTTTATATGTTGATGTCTTTGGTTACTACTTATTAGTGCATTGATAACCTCTGTGTTTATTAGTGGCTTGCGGGCATTTGACTGCGGAAAATAATGTGGCTCCCACGGTTATTACTAAATTGATCACTTAGGAATAACTTTTAGACATAAGTAATCATTAAGGGTTTACTCGCCGATAAGAATAGGACCAACGAGAAAGGGTTAACTACATACACTTCATATAAGGCTATCAATAAAACAAGTGACAATCTACTTAATCATAAGGACAGCCCTCTTATTGTCTCGAGTATTTATCTGTGTACGTGTGTGCTACTTGCTGATTCGTGCCTATTGGTTTATTTTATTATTTAATTGCAAACAAATCGTGCCAGTCTCTCAGGCTGAAACCCCCTTGCGTTAGGATATTAAAATACTGATTAGAATAACGAGATAATACGTTCCACTCCTAGTGATCGACACTCTACTTACCATTATATTCATACTGACCGGGTACACTGCTCGTTAAGTGTGTGTGTTAATGATAAGTCGGCTAAATATAAATTTAAAACTTGAGTAGGCATTAAAACTGCTAAAACTATACTACGACACCGCACGCATCAGTAGCAAGTATTGGAATGCTTAATCCTTAAATTTTTCAAACTGATGTGATTTTGTATATAAATTTTTGTTTGTACTGCTAGCATTGTTAACTACTACTGTTACTAAAAAGTTTGTACTGCTAGTACAAATTTTGTTTGTTAAGTTCATACTGTTAGCCATATGATTCTACTGCTATAAGACAAAGGTTTTGCATTTTGTTTCTTGGTTTTGGACTAACAATTTTAGCTATGAACAGACCGGATCTACATACACTCCTTGTGTTAGATAGATACTTTGTATGATGTCTAGTCTAGCACGCGAAATTTACTAGCTAGCACTTAGAAGATTTATTTGTTTGTGTTTTGTATGATTTGTATGTAACAGTGAATGAACAATGAAAACAATAATTCGACTTCAATGATTCAATATTATTAAAGAATAATACGAGTACTCTTAATTAGTACTAGGGTTTACAACCTTGAATCTTAACAAAAACTCTATCTCTCTTAATTCTCTAAAATCGTTATTAACCTTAAACCTAGGCAATCCTTTTATAGACTAATGATTCCTTTACAAGATAACTATCACCTAATCGTATAAGATATACACAATATCTTTTCTATAATTATCTTTTACAAAAACATAAACCGTACTAACTTCTTCATATAACCGTACTAACTGTTCTTGTCTTCAAAACTCATTAGCAGTACTAACTTCTACATTCAGCCGTACTAACTGCTTAAGCTTAATTCCTAACAATCCTCCCCTAAACTTATGATTTCTTCCCAAATCACTAAGTTTCTTCAAATTAAGTTTCATCTCCTATATGAGGGGGATTCTTCCAAACACCTTTCATAACTGTCTCTTACTACTAATCTTTCTTTGTTCTGCAAGGTTGAAAATCTTTGTTACTAACATATCTGCCATTTCAGAATCTTCTTCAACCCTTAGTTTTGTATATAACATAGACATTAAAACACTTGATCTGAGTGGATAATCCTTTTCCACTAACATGTAGATTTCTATGTCATCCTTAGTAGAAACTCTGTGCACTCCACACGTATCAAACAATTTCCAAGAGATATCCTTGATTTGTGCTTGAAATCTCCACATTGATTCTCCTCTATCAGGTTCATAAATCCTTTTCAGCTGTACCCATAATTCTTTATCTTTGTCTTCAAGTGGATCTTGAACTCTGAATCTTTCTTTTACTAAGCTCCACAACTGATTAAGATCTTCTCTATCAAAACCTTTTAATAGATCTTCAAACAGCTTGTATCTCTCAGTATTACCTCCAAGTCTTATGATCTTCCATCCCATCATCCTTCCATCAGTGAAAACTTCCTAGCCAATGATAGGATATTTGACTTCTAATGGTTTGATATTTGTAGACTCTGGAACTATCACCTTCATATTCTTGATTTGCTCATTGGTCAATCTTTCTTCACCAGATTTTGACTTCTTTGCAATATCAGATTCCAGAACTTGTGGTTCTCTTTTCTTTTTCCTCGTGATATCCTCCTTGATCGAAGTATTCAATCTTGCATATGTCTCATAGAAAGTCTTTTCTATCTCAGCATCTGACCTTCCAGTGAAGTCACCCATCTTGTAATTTGCTTGATTCTTCAAATAATGTTTCATGAAACTGACTTTTTCTTTCTTGGTAGGCAACTTTGTCTTGTACCCTGACTCTTGCCTTTCTCTAATTCTCTGCACTAAGTCATTCCAAGTAACTTCTTTGTTCTTTGACAAGATGAACTCTTTGAGTTTCTCTGACTTTTCTTCTTCACTTAGATCTTCATCTCTAAGAATCATCATTGCTTGAGCTCTTATAATGAGATCAGAATCTAACAGATATTGTAATTGTTCATTGAAGACTTCTTGATCAACATCTTCAGATCTTGTTCTCTCCATGAATTCAGCTATGTTTCTTACATCATCTGCAGCTATCTTCCTTGCTAATTCTGCATCTTGAGCTATCTGAGCTTGTTCATCAGCTAAATCCTTGTCTAGAATCTCTCTTGCTACCTCTGCATCAAAGTCTATTTGAGCCTGAGTTCTTGGTTTTGTTTTCTTGAGCCTTTCTAGTACTTGAGCAGCTTCTTGTTCTTGAGCAGCTTCTTCTAGTGTCATAGGCTTTTTACCCTTATCTTCCCTTTTTCTAGCATATTCCTCTTCAGCCGTAGTATCACCAGTTGGAACTTCTTCAGCTTCTAGAGTACCAGTCTGAACTGCTTCATGTGTCTTAGTAGTTTCTTCTATTTCCATATCAACATTACCAGAACCCATATATCAAAATTTTCTACTTCTTCTTCATTTTGCCTCCCCTGAGAACCTGATCCATCTCCCTTGCCTTTATCTGATTTCCTCCCCTGTTTGGGAGAATCACCATCATCACCATCAAAATCATCTGAGTCATCATCATCAGAAGAATCCAAAACTACCTTTGCCTTTTTCTTCTTTAACTGCTCTTCAAGTTTCTTCACCCTAAGAGTCAATTTGGAGTAGACCTGGGCAAAATTCTTTTTGTGAGCTTTGAGTTCCTCATTGTTCTTCTTTAGCTCCTCCTCCAAAGTTTCTACCTTCTCAACTAGTTTGGTACACAATTCCATCAAAGCAGTATGTGAAGTACTACCCTCATCACTTCTAGCTGTGTTACCTGCTAGGAGAGGTGAATCATGGGGAAAGAATCTAGGAATCATTCTGGGTGTTTCCCTTCTCTTATAAGTGATGTGAATTTGGGATTTTTGGGTCCTTTCAGGAGCTGAGGTAGATGTGTGATGGGGATCAGTTGGTGGTATTGAACCTTCACCCACTTCAGTTTGAAGCATTTCAGGAAACAATGGAACTACTACTCCTTGAAAAAGCCTACTAGCCATAGCCATGTTTTGAAAAACTTTTGATTGAAGGCTAGGAGTAGCAAAAGTTTCTGTTGGTTTCGTAAGCATGTATGTCTTTTTATTCAAAAGAGTTTGAACAAACCTTGGATACATTAGAAACTTGGTTTTGCTGTTTACATTAGATGCCATACCCTCAAAAATAAATTTTGAAAAGTTAAAAACCTTGTTTGTAGACAAACAAATGAGAGCAATAGCAATATTGCTACTGAACTGCTCCCAAGCAGTCTTTTTAGGACTTAAACAATGTAAAAGGGTATGTATCAAAAATCTCCATTGAGGTGAGAAACATCCTTTTTGAAAAGTTAATTTGTGTACCATCTGAGTCTTTTAATTTAAGATGTCTCCTAAGTATAGACTCGGTAACAACAAAAGATACACCATCCACTTCAGAATGAATTTCTAAGTCTCCATTTTCACTAGTCAAGACAGTAGCATTCTGCCAGAACTGTGTGATGTGAGAGACATAAAGAGTAGGAGAAACGGTTAGAGCATACCTTATGTGAGAGTGGTTTAGAAAGTCCACAATCTCATAAAATTTTGGTCCATCTCCTTCCTCTGTTTTCTCTAGAAACGCAACCTGATTGTGACGCTTAACAAATTCCAAATTAGCCATTTTTATTGATGAAGAGTGAAAGATTATAGCAATAAGATGATCGTTTAGAGTGGAATTGAAGTTTTATGCAGCCAATTGGGTTTTTAAAGATACTGATAGGGTTTTGAGAATTTTGGGAACGAGATAAATTATCTTGGGAAATATATTAAATCAATTTATGGTAAAAAGATAATTATCTCTAGAAAAATCCCTATAAGTATGCTTCAGAATAACGGTTTTACCCCAACGGCTAGAAATTAATTACTGACAGATTTTTACAACGGCTAGTTGAGCCGTACCAACTTTTAACGAACAGTACAAACTGCTGGAAAAATTTTATTGAGCCGTATGAACTTATTGAAAAGATTTAAAATACCATGGCTCAAATATAGTTTTTAGCAAACTATCAGCTATCAACGGATTTGATATGTCTTTACCAATAGCCGTTTGCTTTGGACTAGCCAACTCTTTACAGTTAGATATGGTGAGCTGAAAACCATACAATTTTTGGTAAATTGTCAACCATCAACGGATTTGAGAAGTCTTTACCAGATACCGTTTGCTCTGGACTAGTTGATTCTTATGTGGGTTAGACATGGTGAACCAATTACCATTTGTTGTGTGTACAGATAACACACTGAGCTCCAAATCACCATATAGTCCAAAACATATTAACTCCTTGGTGCTTTTCATCCAAAACCTGCAAGTGTTAGTCCAAAAACAAAGAAACAAGCCACAAAGAACTTGTCTCACAATATAAAAGTATATGACTAACATTGCACTCAAAAAGAAAAATTAATTTCCTTGTGGAACCCAAGCCAAAACAGACTTAGGCTTTCCTCTTGCATCAACATAATTCATTCTTTTCAAAACAGTTTTAGCACCATTGGGTTTGATGGGTCTCCAAACCCAACATGCTGATGCATTCACTCTAGTACCCATATTTCCCTTAGCAGTGTTTTTATTAACACCAGTACCTATTACTCTGCTAGCAGTTGGAACTGCTGGCTTGGTAGTTGTTACCTTGGGTTTCCAAACTTGGTTTTTCACTACTTCTCTGTGATAAAAGGTTCTGTTGCCAATCTTTTGTGCTGGTTTAAAAACTATTTGTGCACCTTGAATTGTTGGCCTTGGGTGAACAGGTCTAATAGGTCTGACAGTTTGAGCTGCTGGTCTATCAGTATGAACTTCTCTTGGTCCAGACCTCAAAAGAACTGACCTTGGTATCATCTTAGCATTTGTAGGGTGAGAGAGAGGTCTTACTGAGTTCACCCTAGGGGTTGAATACCTGGTTACCCATTTATCACAAAAGGCTGCAAGATGGTCAAAGCTACCACAAGAGTAACAAGCTTTCCTATAGCAGACAAAATCATCACCTAGTTGGTGAGATTTTAGGTCATTCCAATTCCTTTGGTTACCTATGGGCTTGTTTGTGGTTCTATACATTTCTGCATACCTAACTGTTGGTCTAAAAGGTTTAGCATTTGATCTAGGCCTAACAGTCTTAGTTTTAACCATCTTTGGAACTTTTGGTTCCTCCACCTTAACACTAATAGGCTTAACTTCAGCCTGATCATCCTCATCATCAGAAGTCCAGTCCTCAATGGTTGGAGCATCTGAGTCCTTAGCTGAGGACACCTTATCCTCAGAAAGTGAGGCATCACTTGCACTCTTATACACAGGTTTATCAACTACATTCTCTTTAGGTTGAGGACCATACTTAAGCTCAGGTAGTTGAAATTCAGGAAGTCCTGTGTGTTCTAGGTCTATGCCTGGTGGTGTTGGAATTCCTCTATAGGGAGGTGGAACTGACTTATAAGCTAGGCCTGACTTAGCTTTATTGAGGATCTAACACTCAACAATCTTACTAACACCCTGAGTTGCAAATTCTAGTGTGTCAACAGTCATTTGAATGTTTTGATTTGCTTTCTTAGCCTGATCCAGCTCATGTTTTAAGACACTAATCTCATTTTCTCTAAACATTAAATCTCTCTTAAGAACAGCTACAGTATCACTAAAGGTAGACTCATTTTCCTTAAAGTGTACTATCTGTTCTTCTAATACAGCTAAAGCCCTCTTATGATTAGCTAAATTAAAACTGGCTTGGGTTAGCTCTATTCTCTGTGCATCATATCTATTCTTAAGGGTTTCTAGATCTTTTAATGCTTCACAAGATTTAGAACACTTAGAAACTTGTACCTCAGAGTCTGAAAATGCCATGAGAGCAATCTCTGTAGATGCTTCTGCTTCCTCCTCTGCAATGTAACTCCAGTCAAACCCTAAGCCATCAATGGCAACCATGGCTTTTGAGCTTGACTCAGTAACCTCCACAACCCTTGACTTGCTTCCATATCCTCTGCTCTTTCCATCTTGTTGTCTTGGCAGTCTGCACTCCCTTGAATAGTGACCTTTCTTGTGACAATTAAAGCACTCAATCTTGGACTTGTCATACCCTGCAGCATCATTGCTGTTTATGACAATCTTCTCGCCAGTCTTTTTCAAAAATCTTTTAGCTCTCAAGCTGAGAAGAGAGAGCTGCCACTTAATATCCATCTCTTCTATGTCATCTTCATCAATCTCTTGAAGATCTCCATGAGTCAACATAGTACCATTGTGCCGTGTAGTAAGGAAAACACAATAAGTGTCTTCAGTCAAAAGTCCATTAGTACTGCTAACAGTACCACTGTTAGAGTTAGCAGTACCAACTGCTCCAGCAACTTGCACTTCATCTGCTTGACTTGATGTACTGGGAGTTGACACAAAGGCCAAATTTCCAGAACTTGAGCTTGAGCTTGATCCAGCAGACTTCTTCACTTCATGTTCAACAATCTTGAAATTGCTATAAAGGTCCATCAGATCCATAGAATCAATATCTGGCTTATTCTTCCATACAACCACATGCATGGCCCATTCTGATGGTAGACTCCTTAGAAATTTTGAGTTAAGATCTTCTTGTGGCATCTCAATTCCTAGAACAACAAGCTGACTCACTAGTTTCTGCAGTCTATTAAACATATGATCTAGTGACTCATTGCTTGTAGCAGAAAAGTTCTCAAATTGTTGCTTAAGAAGAGTCTTCTTAGTTTTCTTGGTGGCATCATTCCCACCATATCTTGCAACAATGGCTTCAAAGAGAGTTTTAGCACACTTGTATTTACTGAAGTTTAGTAATTGATCATTGGGGATTGACATCAACAGCATGATCCTTGCTTTAACATCATTCTTATGCTGAGTCTTCTCTTCAGTAGTCACTGGCTTGGTCTGCACAGTTGTCTCAGTCTTACCGTCAACTGTAGTGGAAGTGGATGGAGGTTTGAACGAGTTCCCATCTTCTATGATCTCCCAAAGTGCATAATCATGCACTTGAAAGAATTGTTCAACTCTTAGTCTCCACATATCGAACTCATTGGGTTTAAGCATTGGTAGCTTAGCAGCAATGTTGGTTTGACTTGTAGTTGTCTCCATGTCCATCTTCTTCTTAAACAAATGCGTCTGGATCTTCTAAAACAAAGTATCAGTAAACTTGTCTCTGATACCACTTGACCGGATCTACACACACTCCTTGTGGTAGATAGATACTTTGTATGATGTCTAGTCTAGCACGCGGAATTTACTAGCTAGCACTTAGAAGATTTATTTGTTTGTGTTTTGTATGATTTGTATGTAACAGTGAATGAACAATGAAAACAATAATTCAACTTCAATGATTCAATATTATTAAAGAATAATATGAGTACTCTTAATTAGTACTAGGGTTTACAACCTTGAATCTTAACAAAAACTCTATCTCTCTTAATTCTCTAAAATCGTTATTGATGAGGCGAAAAGTGTACCGCTTTTAAGGGGTCATTTAAGCCCTAAATCGTATTTATTTGATCAAATATTGCCCTAAATCGTTCCTTTTGTCATTTTAGGTACTTTTGAGGAGAAATCTGGAAAAGGAGGCATTTTGGACGTTTTTGGAGCATTAAAGTGAAGAAAACGGCAAAGTCTCAAAAATCGGCTAAAAGTTACTCTTGACGGCGTCAGACTTTACTCTGGACGGCGTCATGCCTTGGCAAGAAAAGTTGGACGTGAAATTTACTCATGACGGGCCAGTGAAAATAGCATGTGAATTCTGACGGCGTCACGCTTTAACTTGATCGAGGGCGTCACGGCTTAAATCATAAGGGGACGGCGTCACGTTCATGGTTCGACGGCGTCAAGCCTTGATAAGCCAGAATGGATTTTTGAAGAGCTAAAGAGGGACGGCGTCAAGAAGGTCATCCGGGAACCCTAAAAGCGGCGAGGTGACGGCGTCACACTCCATAAGGTGACGCCGTCAGATCCAAAAATCTATATATAGTTTTCTAATTTTTTGTCATTAGAGAGAGCTTAGTGTGTGGAATTTTGGGAGAAAACCCTAAGACGATTTTAGCTACTTTTTCAGGGCTTTTTGCCTTGAGATCTTCCATGTTTCATTGAAAGATAAGTTATCAATTAATCATTCAATATGTCTATGTGTTGTTTGATTCTATCTTATTCTTGTCTTTTGTTTAACATGTTAGGCTAAATTTATCTTGTGTTTACTTAGATCTAATGAAACCTAGCTATTGATTATTGGTTGTTAGTGTGTTATTAGTTGTATTGGATGATTGTTTATCTATGTTAGGCTTAAGAAAACTGGCTAACTTCCTATTCGGTAACTTGCTTGAACGTCTTAAGAAACATGAACCAAACGCGTACTAAAGGTTTTTATGGTTGTATTTAATGCACAAGCGAATTCTAGTGATCCCATGTTAGGAGCTTCCTAGCCGGCTCGACATAGGAGTGAAGTAGGAGCTTGTAGAGTTGGGGAAGTAAGTACGCCACCCCACGAATGGTATTAAGGAATACACCCGTCATCCACGCGACTAATACACACTAATTAACCGGTAAAAGATAGTTAGGGAGTAAGGAAATCTAAGTAAACACATTTCTCTACACATAAGTTTCTCACCACATTTTCATTTTTGTTATTTTATTTTATTTGCATTCGTAGTAATTTGGGTTAGTTGACTAGCAACTAATTCCGCCCACTCTATCAAAACCGAGATTTTACTTGCTTTCATAAAAATATAAAAACATAAAAAAGAATCTTCCTCAACCCTTAGACCTAATTAGAGTAGTCTTTCATACCTAACGAACACTATTCCCTGTGGAGAACGATCAATCCCCCGTACTTACCACTACACTATACTACATCGGTCAGGTACACTGCCTGGTGGGGTTGTAAGCCTCTTGAGATCCCTCGAGAGGTAAAACCTGTTGTAAGGTTACAAAACCACGCAATCACTCTTAATTCTCTAAAATCGTTATTAACCTTAAACCTAGGCAATCCTTTTATAGACTAAGGATTTCTTTACAAGATAACTATCACCTAATCGTATAAGATATACACAATATCTTTTCTATAATTATCTTTTACAAAAACATAAACCGTACTAACTTCTTCATATAACCATACTAACTGTTCTTGTCTTCAAAACTCATTAGCAGTACTAACTTCTACATTCAGCCGTACTAACTGCTTAAGCTTAATTCCTAACATGAACATTGAGCACAAAGGAAGTTTCAAGTGAAATGAAAGCAGCAGAATGATTATACTAGTTGCTGACATAATAGGTTTATGATAGAATGAGTTTGGGGATTCATTAACAAGGGTTTACACCTAAGTTAATTGATTCTTTAAAACTTCTTTCTTGAAACCTGATTATGATGTTTCACATTGACTTGATGGCTCAGTTGGTCAGATAGTAACTGAAACAACTCACTTTCTATCATTTTATACTTTAATTAGTATAATGAGCAAGTCTAAGGACATCTGATAGAAAGAACAACGAACAAATGTGCATCTAACACTTGTGTTAGAAGACACAATTGTCACGAGCTGGAAAACCTGTCAAGAAAGCCCTTTGAATGGGTTTATCTTTACACAGGTAGTTATTTATAACTGAAAACATTGGTTCTCACACAACCAGAGGTTACTTTAAACCGAATTCTTGATTATGTGTCTATTACACACTTAATCCCTTCAAAATGGTTGTAAGCAGTATGATTTTTCATCATAAAATCATATTCATACTGCTAAGTCAAAAGTTTCTTTAAAAGGATTTTCAAAGTGACTCAGAATAACCATCAAATGATGGATAATGAGTCAATGCCCCATGAATCACCTCTCATAGGAGTTAACACACCTAGAAGTGATGAGGGCAGCACATAAACTCTTAAGGTATTGATGGCTTCATGTACAACATTGTCTGAAAACATGTTCTAATTGGTAGATCAAATGACGGTGAGAGATCTTCCAAACAGGGGAGGAAATGATAAATCTCAGGGGAGGAAATATTTTGGTACATGGTGAGAGATCTTCCAAGCTCAGAAGAGGAAGATTAACCAATAAGGGAAGAAAAGATTGTGTATGCTCAGAATCAGGGGAGGAAACCCAAATTGATCAAGTTAAAGAAAAGACAAGAGCATACAAGATGATGATATCAACTTTTTGAGAAGCTAACATGTCTTATTATTCAGCCAATAATAAGAACAAGCATTCAGTTGATGGTTGCTGAGAATAAACTTTTTCAGTTGATGGATACTGGGAATAAGCTCTTCAAATGAAGAAAGTTCAAATGAAGATTTTGGAGTATTTTATATATTCAGAAGGGATGAAGCATTCAAATGGAGAAAGTTCTATCTAGGTTCTTTTAATTTCAATTTCAGTTCACTACGTTTGTTCATCACTTGCAAAGGCATGCTGAAAGATGATTTGACTTCTTGGAACAAGCATCCAAGATACACAGCACCATTGCATCTTATAATTCCTCCATCCAAGGAGATTGCACCATCTTTTATTCAAGGTACTGATTATTGTTCAAGACAAAGAAAGATGATGTTATTGCTGAAAGAGATTCTCAGAAGGTAGATGAGTTAGACAGAAAGATATTTAATCTTGAAGAACAGAGGAAAGCTCAGATCAAGAGTCTGACTATGAAGTGTTTGAAAGATCCTCACAATCAAAATGTAATTCAGAAGAAACATGTTGATTAGGGAAATCACATGTTTAGGGGAGGATTGTTGGGAATAAATGTTCTGAAGATTAGCATCAGGAATTAAACGTTCACAAGGTCAGTTCTGCTCAAAGAAATATACTAAGTGTCATTCTACTGCTAGTGTTAGAGATTCTGCTGCCGCAAGCATTCTGCTGCTAGTGCATCAGATACTGCTGTTGAAGAGATAAGTGTCGCGTATTCTACTGCTAGATGGATAAGTATACAAAGATATTTTGTATAAAAGTCAAAGATATATGGTAGATAATATCTTTGATAGATGTTCAGTCAACAAGTTGTGTACACAGATACAAGTTGTATCTTAAGGACTGACACACTCAAGCAAAACAAGTAGTTCGACAAGACTTATCATTTATTGTAAAGATCTTCTTTGGACTAAAAAAAAGAGATCTTAGACTAGATATTCAATGCTTAATTGTAGTACTTAATTCATATGCTTAGAATATCTATCAAGAACAAAGAACACAACTTATCATAGAAATCATAAGTCATAGAAACATATAGATTCAAGGTTTGTAACCCTAGTGATAGTGAAGATCACTCGTATTATTATCTTAATAATATTGAATTGTTTGGTGTTAACATTGAGTGTTCATTGTTCATTACTCAAGCATTACCATCCATTTCCAATAACCAAATAACCTTCTACGTGTGGTTAAGTAGATTCCGCATACTTAACCATATTAACTCAAAGTATCACATACACAAGTTACAAAGGACTAACATCCTTAAAGTGTATCGAGCCCTCTCACAATGCATAGTTAAAAATAACAAGATAGGAAAATCATTTCAAAACATAAACTTCTCAAGCTGAAATAGAGTTCTTGGTGGTATGTGCATGAGTGCATCCTTATGAACAAGGTTTCACCATTTTATAAGGTCTATTTGGGATTACTAACTGTGCCTACTAAGGGATTGTTTAGCTCATAAGTAGGTTTTTGATATATCTACAACGCAGAAGTATGTTTACATTTTCATAACTAAACTAACTTTTAATAATCAATATGTATCCATGGTGCAGCTGCTTATGATAACGGGCTTAGTTTGATTACATAGGCAGTTTTGGAGTTACTTCTGTAGAGGGTGTTTGCGATGGGTTATAGTTAAGCGCTTATGTGCTTAATAAGCAGTTTGAAATAAGCTACTCTAAGTTTTTTATTTTACTCTAAATTAAGCTAATGTCACCCAATCACTAAACAATACTTACGTGCTATAAAATGCCACAATAAACTGATAAACACATAAATGAGCAGATTTGTTGTTAATTCAAATCGCTTAGTTGATGATTGTGTTGCATAACCGTATAATGCTTTTTATTGTTAATATGTGTTTATATAATTTGAATTGTTTATCATTAACATTATTAGATATATCATGTATGCATTACCTTAAAATGTTGTATTATCGATAATCGTATAATTTGTTATTAGCATAAATGGTAAGACTGGACCTTCACTTTCCTTTTTTTTGTAGAAGAAAGGTTTTGGGAGGAAGGAGTTATCAGTGTGTCTAGGTGACTCCGAGGAAGGAGCTTTCTTATGTGTTTGATGACTTTTGGCTAATAGCACACCTTTTGATAAATTTACTGTTGATAATGCTAAAGTCATTGGAGGCAATTCTAAAAACAATAAACTTGAAGGCTGAAAAGCGTCGCAGAGAAAAGTTGAATAGTCTCCTTGAGTTGGGGTATGTAGTACCGAAGATCAGTAATGTAAGCAAAAATTTATTTCTATGTGTTCATTTTAGCATGTGATTTAGTGAACATCTGGATCTCTTAGTTAAACTGCTTATTCCACATATTATTAATCTGATTACTTATACTGAGTGAGATAAACTCTTATGAATCAATAACTGAAAAGTTTTTATTCAAAACAAATTGTTCCACAAAAAGATATAAGTATATAATCAGTATACATGGTAATATATATAGCTATTAGTGACTAAAGTAAGTTGTGTTGTTCCTTTCATAATAATACGCCGCCTAAAATCATATAATCGGTATACATGGTAATCTATATAGTTTTGGCATGTGGTGTAATGGTGAGTTAATGGTACGTTAGTCAAATCAGGGGTACACGAGTCATACTAAGTAACGGATCAAAACACATTTGTTAAACATGTCTAAACTTAAAAAGGTTTTCTAATGGGTTCAGACCGGGGTCGGCCAAATTCAGGTGTGTTATTGGGCACATTTTGCAAGACCCCTTTTATGACACCAAACAACATGTCCAAACACCCTTTAAGAAAGGGTATATGTAAATTGAGGAATACATCTGGACCGGTGAGGAATAAGCCTGGGTCAATGACGTGGTTGACTCCTGAATATTGGGTCCGAAAAAGAAATTGTGTTGTGTCTTTTTATGCAAGGCGCATAAAAAAGAATTTGACTTGCTGCTTTGATTTTTTTAAACCAAATTGTTTGCAAGGGTCAAGTTGGGTAAGCCCACTCGAATTTTTGACCCAAATTTAATTATAGCAATAGCTACCGCGTGAAATATCTAAATGAACCATGCATAAGTAACCAAGTCGAATTTCAATGGTCTAATCTATAACTTATAATCATATGTATATATTTTAATCAAGTTTTTTATGACTATACATAGACGTCACCCGTTGCCCATTGATCACAATTATCCTTGATTCATGATTGTTATGATCATTTATAGGCAGGTCTATAATTATGGTTATTTCCTGATCGTGATCGTCCTTATGATTGACTACCTCCCTTTGTTATTTCCTAATATCACATTTGTCTTCAATGATCAGAAATCATCTATGGATATAGGTAAGCACCAAATCAGGGATAACACGAATGCCCGTGGACTACATATTGATGATGAATTTTCGGTATCAGTGGGGAAGGACAGGGCACAAAAGTTGCTCAAGGATGCAGCCCCACTAAATAGTTGGTTAGAGCCCAAGACTAACCTAGCTTCAACCGTCATCTACTTGGTACATGATGACTTCACGCTACATGACCGGAACCGCCTGTATGCGTTCCATGTATGGCTCTTTATAGTACAAGTGCACTTCTTTGGTAATATATGTATCAGTCCAGTATTGGTGTATTGGATAGTATATAACTATATAAGTATTAAGCATAAAATTATTGATTTGTTATTAGTCTACACATAAGTTGACCCATTTGACCCACTCGACTCATTTAATGGATTCCACTTAAAATTGTTTTGAAGTGTGTTACCTATAAATCTTTTGCATGTCAAATTTGTGAGGTCTAATAAGTTTTCAAAATCACGCTAGACGGTTTCCTTTATAGTCAAATCTTGTATGTTTTTGCTAAGAGTATTTAGTTGGGACAAGTTTCTTATATGAGTGTGGCTTTACTGCTATTGATATGTATTATGATTTGGGTTTTATAAAAGTCGAATGGCAGCAATGGTCATTCATTTGGCAGCGGGCATTTGTTTACTTTTGTTTCTTTTGGCGCAATTTAGTTTTGTTTCGACTGAAGACATTAATTTTAGTTCTTTGAATATTTGGTCGGTCTGTAGGTAGGCTACACTATGTTCTTACTGCTTTACACATATAAAAAAGAAGATAAATGTGTGCGAATTTATGACTTTTCTTTTTCTTTTGATTGTTGTTAGATACGGTGGCATACGAATGATAAGTATGCAATAAAGGTTAAAGCCAAGATTAAAAGAAAATCAAAACCATCGAAGGTCGAGAGTTTGCAGATATGTGGAAGGAATGATCTATATTTGCAGCCTACTTGATCTTTCTACTCTTTATGAGCTTTTATTATAACATGTTATGTTATATGGTCCAAATTCATAATGACCATACACCAATGTTTGTTTTACAAACAAGATAATAAATAACTGTTATGTTTTTTTTAATGATACAATTTTAACATGACAAACCTTGAGCAATGATGCATTTAATATATATATATATATATATATATATATATATATATATATATATTATATATATATATATATATATATATATATTTTATATATATATATATATATATATATATATATATATATATATACATTATATATAACAGGAGGCATTACACGTAGATAATGCCACATAATCATAAACTATTTATATATTTGTCCACCTAAGCAATGATTATGGGAATTAAAATCCGAGATTAATTAGTACAAAAAATTCACTAGAAAGGATCGAACCTTGGGTGATTTGTAGGATTAACACACTTGATAATCACCAAACCAACATCTTTTTTGTTTTATATTTTGCAACACCATATCTATAAACCTCTTCAAATGATTTTTGTTAATCGACATATATCTAATTAATCATTATCCATACGTTTTCTCAAAAACCCTAATATAATAATTTCCTCAGTCATCTCCTTTTTTTTTAAAGTTCAGTCATCTCCTCTAATGATACGGTGCTCATCTTTTTTTAACTCAAAACCGAGTGAAGAGAGATGAAGAGCTGAGCAAACGGAGATATCAATGCCCAATTTTTTCATTCTACTGTCAAAATAGTTGCGTGGACGGAAAATTAAAGCCCTAATTTTCGTAAATCAGTTTTCGTTGTCTGGCAACCGATACAATCTATCAGTTTCAAAGTAATATTGCTCTTTATTTCATTAATCCATGGGAGGTATGTTCATTAACATCGTATTATAATTTATCAAAATTACTATAGAAAAGTAACCCAATTATATGGTAAAATCTCCTAATATAAGAGTATAGGTCAGCTACAAAAATGTTAACGGTCTGATTAGTATAAAAAACTAATTGGGTTAATATTGGATTCCGGGTATGATATAATTCAGTTAGTAATATTGCTCTTTATCTCATTAATCCATGGGAGGTATATGATTATAGTTTGCAACAAGACCGATTTGCAGTCATTGGAAATAATCACCAACCTTGACATAAACATTCTGTTTTCTATGGTTTTTGTGCACCCACCTGTGTCATGACATGTTGAATGCAACTCTTGGATTGCAGCCACTGCCGTTCAGAAGTACTGTTACTGCTTGTGGTGGGGGATGCAGAATTTGAGGTAAATTTAATTTCCGTTTGTGAAGTCATTTCTGATTTTCTGTGCATATGATATAAAAGTTTCTAATTGATGATCAACAAGAGTGTTTTCCTATGATTAAACAAATAATTGTTTTGTCAGGGGTGGGAAAATGACGAGTTGAGCTTGGAATTTCTGTTACGGATTAAACCAGTTGGGTTGGGTAGAATTGACCCATACACCTTTTGTCCAATATTTTAACAAAGATTAGTGTGTTATGCAGTAACTTGTCTCTACTAAAATACAGCTTATGTTGTAGTTTTAGAAAACTCTCTTTACTTCTTATGTATGTATGTCTGACCTTAACTGAAATAGAGAAGAATCAGCTTCTGATATAATTTTTATGTTTTCTATGACATCACTTTAGGACAGGGACTTCAAACCAGCACATATCCTGGAGAGACAATCTTTTCAATTGCTCTAGCCATATCTGGGCTCATTCTATTTGCTCTATTGAATTGCAACATGCAGGTTATCTACTTATGTCACTATTAATATTCCAATTACGCTAATTGTCCTCACTAACTTTCGTCTGTCTCCAAAAATGATACTTCTGCGTAAATTTTAAAAATAAAAATTTGTAATTTGGTTTGACCGCCATTCTCTGTTAGTACACGTCCTCGAGTTACTGTTTCCTTTTTATTTTTATTTTTTTCATATCACATACTATGTATGTGTCACAGTTGATTAGGATATAAGTTGAAGGTTATATTTGATTGCAACTTTTTAATTATAACAGTCAAACTACTGTAGTGTGACTTTTTAAAATTAGCTCAGTTCTTTGTGACACTTTCCATGATGATCAGTGCTACTGATTTTTGCAAGTGTATGGGCTCATATCAACTGTTCACTATACGCAAACATTAGATACTGATTTATAGCAATTGAAGCAGGAATTGCAGCATGCGAGGTATTTGTGTAAACAGGTTTAATGTATAGTGGAAATGCATTTATTGAATGATACGCTTTGTGATCTGAAATGTCGCATAACAATATATGATGGTTAAAATGGTATATGTCAGGTTGAGCGTTGGGGACGAATACTTTCCTCTGTTTATTTTCTTTAGTGATTTTGGTTCAGTGGCGGAAAGTGGAACCAGTTAGGTTAGGAGTTTAACCAAATTTAAAAACTAGGTTCAAGATATAACGGTTTTATAAAAGTACCAAGGCTAAAATAAATGTTGTAGATGTAGTGATTTACTTTTAATGGATAATGAGTTAATAGTAAAATGAGTCGTACCTATGCGTTTTTCAGGGTGTGAGGTGCAAACAAGTGATGACAGGCATGTCTTCTATTGCCCTCTATGTACCACTTAGCATTGCAATTCGATGCTGCTGCCATACAAATGCCTGAAGTGCAAGCCATGGTCGGCCCAACATTGTGCCGGACGGTATTGATGCAGCCAAATTAATCAGCTGCTACTTAGAATGCTTGGTATTTTTACTTTTGCTGCTTGCTTTTATATCACAGACTTTCGTTTCAATTTCATTATGAGATTCGTTTTGAATTTTGAATGAAGTTGGTCATATTTTATATCATATACTATAAAATATAAAACCTAACATGTTTTTTTCCTTCTAATTTAGTTCCATCTGATGTCTTAATAACTAATATTGCGTTTCTATTCACAAGCAAATCTGAAATGCTGACCTTTTTTTGGTCTTAGTAACGTTGACATCCCTGCATAGTATGTTGACCCTCAGTAAAAACACTGATAATGTAAATTGACACTTTTCAGGGTATCTGGAAGGCTATGTGAGCTGAAGACAGCAATCAATGCTAGACTTTTGCACCGTGG
Organism: Artemisia tridentata subsp. tridentata; assembly: GCA_021014915.2. Classification (NCBI taxonomy): domain Eukaryota; kingdom Viridiplantae; phylum Streptophyta; class Magnoliopsida; order Asterales; family Asteraceae; genus Artemisia; species Artemisia tridentata. The sequence goes on along the minus strand of CP139506.1, from coordinate 76,671,403 downwards.
GAATTTGTTGGAAACCATAGGAAAAAATATGAACATTGGAGCGACCTGGTATGTTGATGCTATTTGTTAAATTACGAATGCAGATGACGGACCAAGTGTAAATTGTATATATTAGCTTTCTGTACTTATTTTCTCATATGGAAATTATGTTATTTTTTACTGATGGAATCAAAACAACATCTGCCATTAACTAAATTTAGATGTTATTGTTTGACATCATTAGCACATTTACTGATATGGAGTATGTTGTGATTCACGGGCACGTCGAAACCGAAGGACCTGAACCTTAACAGGTTCGTTAACTTTTCACGAGATTTTTAGTATTTTTTATATCAATTCGTTATAAAATGCTCATGATGTGCTTTTGTGTTTATAGGAATATTGTATTAGACATGTAGATGGTTCATATGTGAAATCAGAAGCCGATAGGCAAAGAATGGTCCAATGTATTGAAGTCGACATAGAAAGAAGAGTATATGAGGTAAGACAATGAAAAATAAAACATATATGCAATTATAGCCGATAGGCAGGTTACATGGGTAGGCTAAGGATCGTTAATCGTCCTTCTAATTCTTTAACTTATGTACTTCTAAATACTGTTATTTAGGCAGTTGAAGAATCTCTTAAAAGTGTCAATCTCTTCAATGGTGGGGTTGCAGACAAGCAAGCCGGGAAGTGCAGTGGAGGCATGAAACGGAGGCTTAGTGTTGTCATTTAATTAATCGGAGATCTTTAGGTATTTTAGCTGTCCATGTATATGATTGTCTTTTGAGCATCCTCTCAGATTCTTGACTCAGATTCCAGCTTTACCAAGTCGGTCAGTGTGACATCCTCAACCGACATCACTATGATTAAGTTGATAGGAACCGACATGTGTTAATATTGTAAATTAATTTTGTACATATGTTGTCTATTGCAGGTGTAAACACTGAAGAAGCAAAAACAATATACTATTCTGGGGAGACTGGTAGATACAGCAGCAATGGTTGGTCATCAAAGAGCCGAGCCTTCATATGGTAATGGTGGTAATCGCACTATGCACATGGTGGTTCTTCATAAAAAAATGGGCTGCACGCAACCCTGATTATTTCTCTTCCAGAAATTCAAGGCATTACCCTCCAGGAGGATGGCGCAGTAGTTACAGAAGTGGAATGCCAAGGTTAGCTGTTGACAGATTCCAGACTTTTTATGATACAACAGAATCTCATGATAAGTATGAGGTAAAGTTACATCAATTGATAGTCATAGGATTTTTATTTATTTATTTTTTTTTTTGTTACTGATATGTGATACAGCTTTATGATGATTGTAGGCTGAGTTATGGAATGTTGGGGTGCTACCTTCTCTAGAAGATCTTGATATCATCTCTTTGCACGTATGATGGCATGTCTCGACCAATTGAATTCATGTTAGCATAATAGGCAATTAAATGTGAAGTCCACATCTGTTGGTTGTTGCAGATCATAAGGAATGAAGATCTTGAAGAGTGAATACACGGATCTCACTTATTTGTGTATGCTAGAAATTGACATAATTATGTTGGTGTTCTTTGGCAAGCATTTAGTCGGTTACTACCTCCATCCCATATTAAGTGTTCATAATGGAATCTTGGGATGTCCCAAATTAAGTGTCCTGGGAATATTTTCAACCAATGAGAATAGACTTTAGTGGGTAATAGTGATATTTGATTGGTGGAGAGTGTAGTTAGTGGAATTTCCTAAAACTTTGTGCATTTGAAAAGTGGACACTTAATATGGGACGGAGGGAGTATTTTGTTATGTTTTCGATAGTTGAAAAGTATTAAATCTATCATATATTACTGTTTCAGGTTGTAGACATCCCTTAGGAGATACTTAAAGTGAGACAAGAAGTAGAAACCAAATTTTTTGGTGACACCCAAAGCTGGACCAAATCTTAAGGAACTGTAAGAAATAATACCACAATCATTAACCGGTTCGATAACATTCAGGAACAGAACTAACAATATGGTAGAGGACAAGCGGCTAACCAAGGGGTGAGTTATTTAGTAACATATTTTATAATTTATACAAACTTTTCTTCTAACTTCTTATGTTTTGTGATTAAATATATAGAAAACCAGTAGGAGATGTGCTTTTGTTGCATGGTTTTGTGTGTTTGGATGTGCAGCTAATACATGTTTTGGTAAGAGATAGTAAAGTATGTGTTGAATTAATGATTATTTATGCTTGGTTTTTATAATTCTGATACAAATAGACAATAAAGTGGTGCATTCATGTTTGTTTATAATCTGCCAATCATTGAAATGAAACACCAAAGGTGTTTAGGTCATTTTTTTAATAGGATCGAGTAAAAAAAGAATTGCTCACATGCTTGAGAAGCTTTATCAGGAAATAGCCAATTCACACACACTTAAAGAAGCAACTCCAAACACCCCGTTACTGAAATAAGCAGTTTCATTTGAGCATTAAAAAATGTTCATTTTTATGAAATAAGGGATTCTTTGAAACTGTTTGCTTTAGTTGCCTGTTGCGTAAAAAATGCGGCCCTTTTGAATACGCAATGATCACAACAATGCTAAGAAGCTTATTACAAACTTAACTTCAGCGTTGGTCCAGTATCAACGAAAAACAAACCCACTGTTTCGCGTTTATGGTTTTGCCAATATTGATTGCAAGTCGTGGGTGTAAATTGATTGCTGTAATAATGTTGTTGCCTATAGTAGATGTTTGTCGACCATTGAGAGTGACGATAGCCCACACTGTTAACATATTGCAGTTCATGTGACAATGAAGACATTCTGTATGCTAATTTAAATAAATATAAAAGGTCAATTTTGGTATATCAGATACAATAAAAAAGTTTACCTACTGTGTTGTGGCACAGGAACTGTCTTCATTGACCTTTTAGATGCAATGTCCTTAATAGAACAACATAAATAAATATGAACTGGGCATATCTTTCACCAGGCGTCAAAGACAGTTCTGCTTTTGCAGTTCCTTTGAGATCATTATCAGTAACATTCTCGATGGTCCTCCCGGTACCAGTGAAAGATGTGTAAGTTTTCTATAAACTTTATTTAGTTTGAATTGTTGGTTATTGATGCATGTTTGCTAAAGTTTTGTTATGATGTTGTGACCTTTGAAATTGTTAGTTACGATGCAAGGTCTTCCTTTCCATGTCACTACTCACTGCAAGACTTTCGATCTCAGCACCTCCATGAAAATGAAGTACTTTTTATGACAAGTTTTAAAATTTGAAAATTTCCATGTCATATCTCAAGAACATAAACACTCATAGACTGATTGTACAAACCTAAATACCAGGTGTATGCATTGAAGTACCAAAGCCGGTAAATACACTAAACTCCGGTGTATCTCGCCCGCCATTGTGATGTAATACATATCTGGAGTATACTTTGTTACAGCTTTATTATATGTCTTTTTTATTTCTTATTTAGGAGCTAATAAATGTTGTTTTTCCTATGTATTCAGAGTCCTTTGAACACTATCGCAAGAATATGGCAGGATGTGTACATGCCCCGTGGTGTATCTGTCCCAGCTATTGACAAACATATATCCATTTATCACCATTCTTTGGTGATAGGTGTTCCCTGCGGCACATTGCACTATGCACATTCTAATTCTTTAACTTATGTACTTCTAAATACTGTTATTTAGGCAGTTGAAGAATCTATTAAAAGTGTAGTTAACAAATATAGTCGAAGCGGTAAATTTTATTTATTATTGATGTGTTTGCCTTTTTTGGTGTTTGATAAATGATTCTGCAATTTGGAATATAGTCAAAGCGAGATAATTAGGTGTAGTAGATTAAGCTATAGAAAATGGTGCTTGGATGAACTTCTACTGTTTCAATGGTGTGATAAACAAATATTTAGTGTTGGGAAATTTTGGATCATCTAAAGACGTTGTAGATTAAACGACCAAAATAATATTTTTATGGAAAAGGTAGAATTAGTTTCATAATTTATATTGCCCTTGAATATTAGTTTCGTAGCAAGTGATATGAAAAAATCAAAGCTAAAAATTTTTAAGAGGCTAAATCAAGTGGTGATTAAGTAATTTATATTGCCCTTGAATAATTAGTTTTGTAGAAAGTGATACGAAAAAGTATTAGATAATCAAAGCTGAATCTTTTTGAGCAATCCTTAAAATCTAATATTTGTGATTTCAAGTCGTAATAACCAATTCCATTTGCGATAAAGATGGTAATATCTCGATAAGTACTACAAACGTTGTTTACAAAGAAGTATTTTAAGGTCTATGATCAATGTTCAATTGCTAAGTACAACTATACAAAGAATGTTTTATGCCATTTTCTATTTTTACATATACTCTTATCAACAATATTCTTTTAGTTTTACTTTTATTTTCTTTTTATCTTTTTGGTGTCCACGGAATGAGCATGGATTACTCTAGTGTTTGACGTTTACTGCACACCTTGCCTCTTCTAGACTATCTACCAGTTGGATAAGACGATACATGCACGTTTATTATTTTAATAGTTATAAAGCAAATTGTTTATTGTTTATTCACATATTATTGATTATTCATTTCATAAAATAATGGAACCTATTTGTGATCATTGTTGTTTGTTAATTTATTAATGCATGTACCTCTTTAATGAATAATTTCTTTAAGAATTTCCGTGATTCCACGGGTCTATAAGCTAGATACTAAGGTTTTGCAATATCACCATTTTGACTCTAATGGAAGGTTCGTTTTGACACATTACCGAACCAACCCATTTTTTGACCATTACGAATTAGGCTCAGTAAATCTCCATAGTAACATGAACATAAGTATGCTTTTTGCCATTAAGTTTTGCAGGTAAGAGTCCATACAACACATTGCCTCCAATTAGGAACTATGGAGAGGTTATGGATGAAAATATAGTATCTAAACTTAGAAAAAGAGTTCAATGTGGATGAAGTGAATTTACAGAACACAAGTATGGTAAAAAGCTACAAGAAAGAAAGCACATATGTGGGATGACCGGTGATGGTGTCAATGAGGCCCCCGCTTTGAAGAAGGCCGACATTGGAATTTGTTGGGTCCAGTTTCGAGCAAATGCGTTCATGCAAACCATGAAGGATAATAGCCACTTATTATTCCATTACAAGAAAATTTCATAGCGTTTACATTCGTTGTTCTTTCTAACTTTATTCACATACTTACTTTTTTTAATCAAAACCCATCTAAAATCTCGTGGATTCCACGGGTGTATAAGCTAAGCTAGTTGAGTATATTTTTCATCTGTGTAACATAAATATAATTGTGCATTTAAGAGAATTTAAAGCTATTTTTTTTGTTACAAAAGTTAGCAGTAGGAATCAGAATTTCATTGGGGTCACGTGGCATCTCAAGATTCCCAAGTTCCAATATCGTTGTTAATTAGAGTCATCTCGACAAGGGTAATTTTGTAATTTGCAAGTGAGGCATGTAACCGTGAATGGCATTTCAATTTTCTCAAAATTTCATATCAATTAAACAACCAAGCCATAATTCTCGCCATTCAATATCATTGAATTACACATTGAAATGGGAGTGAATCCTCATCATGCTTATTTGATTTTGGACATACAGAACGATGAAAAGTAGGTAACTATTTTATAGCGAGAAATTGTGACTCGCGCTTTACGGTGAGAAACTTTGATGTAAAGTTCATACGTTAAAATGAGCTTATCATTTAAATTGATTTCAAATCGAATTCTTTTTTCTCCATTATTTATGTCAAGAAAAGCGTTTTTATAAATTCGTATCTTTTAGAGTGGTGCATTCATAAGTGGCTCAATACATGTTTAGTATGAGTTGTTGCTCCTTCGTGCTTATGCGGGTATTTCCGAACTACATTTTGCTATGCGCACACGCCCTCCGCAGGTCTTTGAGTTGACTCAACGGTCTTCTGAGGTGGCTCTTTGTTTTGCTCTAGAGCGTACTGTCATTACTTCTGAAACTAGGTTTGGTGATTGGCAATGGAGGATTGCTACCTTACCCTTTGCTTTTGGAGGGCTTGGCGGTTATTCTATAGGTGATGTTTTGAATTATGCCTCTCTTATGTCTCAATTTTAGTCTGATAGCTTACAGACAAAGCTGTTTCGACATTCTGATATTGTAGCTTCTGGTCCTACCTGTAGAAAACTAGAATGGGGGGTTGAATAGTTTTACCGATTAAAATCACTTATTAAAACTTATAGATCGACTTATGTCAATCTAGTTTTGACGTGTTGGATATTGATAGATTAAAGCATATAAATCTAAGCTACAAGATAGAGATAGAGAGACACAACCACAACACAAGTATTTATAGTGGTTCGGCTACAAGGACACCTTCCTTGCCCTACTCCACTCCCCTAGTCGCCTACTCGAGAGTTCATAATCACTGCACAACATAAACTCCTTTCACATGACGGAGAAGCCTTCACAACGTCGCTTACACTTTATCCGGTACAAAGCTAAATACCGGTTCTTTCACACAAGGTAGACCAAATCGGGTTATGGGTTATGGGTTATGATCCATGGATAGATGATGTCATGCCTGATGTCAAAGACATCTTGGGTCATGGGTTATGGACTTTGGGTTATAGGTTATGGACTTTGGGTCATGGGTCATGGGTTTTACCTATTATGGATTTCATGCATGATGTCATACAATGGGTCATGGGTTATGGGTCAAGCTCTATGGTTTATGGTTTATGGACTTGGTTTTAGGCCATGAATTGTCCAAGTGTTTACTAGCTTTTATAAAATGTAAGTAACAAATGTTACTTAAGTGTTTTTATAAAATAGTTTTGGTTTCATGTAAACTTGTTAACTAGATATGTTTAAGGCTTACTTGTTTAATGAAATGAGTTAGTAAACTATTGGCTCAAAGAATTATGTATTTTATTTATCTCGTTAAAATGATTTTACGTTTGTTATCGACAAAACATTGAAAGATAGTAAATTATAAATTAACTTTTTGAAGGTTTATTTGTATTAACAATCTCCCCCTTTTTGTTGATGACAAAACATAAAATTATTTTAAGTAAAAGAATAAAATTCGTAAGTTTGAATTTAAGCTTTTACACTTTTCGCCTCATTTTTGTCGAAACAAAAAGAGTTTCGAAAAGCAACTAACCCAAATGCAATTTTGAAGAAAAATAAGTGAAAGAAGAGGTTTAGGATAGAGTAAAAAAGATAAGAAGTTCTTAGTTGCTCCCCCTCGATGTGGGCGTCAAGTAATTAGGGAGACTAAGATGTGCTCATTGCAGGCTTTTGCAATGGTTTTGCTTGGACGAGAGCTCCCCCTTAATAAGGGCGTCAAGTACTCCATGTGTATTTTAGAAAATCTACAAAACTAACGTTAGAAAACAAGTATATTGTGTCCCTTTGCAGAAAATGGAGCTGCATAAAATTTTGGTGAGTGTTCTGTTGTTACACCCCGTTCCCGCTTAGACCAAATATTAAAACTTTTAGAGCGGAAATGCTTGACTTTTACGGAAATATGGTTACCCTCTTGACCACTGATAAAAACCTATAAACTTTCAGACCTTGAGACTATTTTTAAATGAAACTAAACTCAATTACCTTCGAAACGCCGGGTGGCACGACCCGTGACGACTTACGGATCAAACGATATGATTTTTCAAAGTTTACCGAAAAACTGCCAGCGACCTCCATCCGATCGGATCGCCAGCCATCCGATCGGATGGGAGGTTCTGTTCAGATTTTGCATTTTCAAAATCCCCGCTAGAAAGTCCGACCTCCCGAACTCGAAACCGAACCAAACTTTTCATATTTCATTAGTATATCAATGGGCTCATTTCCATATAAAAACATTTTCCATTTGACTCTCGGAAAACGTACTTCCAAAATCACGGGTTTTGCTCCAAAACCCGTTTTGACCCATTTACACCACAAATCACTTATACCACTTTAGTTTCTCACCAAACGTGACCATTATCATTACTTTAACATATAAAACATGATCCATATACACTTGACCCGTATACAACCCAAAATGGGTACTTTTACACTTAATCCAAACACCCCCTTATCTTTGACTATAAACACATAAAACACACTTAGACGCAACGGTTGACCACCAAAACGTTCGGACAACCTTGACATGCATTTTGCCACTTGGCTACACTTACAAAACATGAAAAGACCAACGGGGGTACAAACTTACACATGAGCCTGGTATCCTACCTAAGCTCCTATACATACTACTTTAACCTCGCATATCCAAATCCTTAATCCTTACATCCCAAGCCGTCCATATAAACATGCCAACCTACAAAAGGGTTAGACAACTAAACTGTAAGCACAAAGGCTTAGTAAGTAAAACGACCATAACATATCATTATACTTCAAACCACACATAAGCATCATATACATAAAACACTTACTTTACGGGCTTACTACCCAAATCTCATCTAACACATAACATCAACATATTCCATAGCATCAACGCATCACATAAGCCACATTCATGGCATCACATAAGCATATTCCAAGTCCATATACTTGACACCAAACATACATAATACACATGTGTTAGAAATCCATATAACACATGTTACTATCATTTTACTTACCTTAATCCAAGCTAAATAATAACAAGAACATCGTCATCATCACAATCTTCCATCATCATCATCATCCTTTATAATTAACCAAAACCTAATAACATAACAATCAAATACATAAACAAGGGTTAACCCAACCCATAAAACCTACTTATCTTTCTCTCTACCTCATCATATGATCATATCTTGATCATATGATGAAAACCCACTTTACTCACAATCTATAACTCTTAACCTCATTAACATCAAAATAGAATTACTTACTTGGAAGGAAGCATAACTAGGAGAGACCATAATCATGGAGCCTTCATCTTCTTCATCTTAAGTCATTATCTAGTTTTTTTTTCCCTCCTTTTCTCCTCTCACTAGAACCGGACTTCAACTCTATCTAAAATGATGGAGAAAAGTCTAGAATAAACTAGTTATAACTAGTTAAGTGGCATCTTTGGGCTAATGGCAAGAATGGCCCCTCAAGTCTCATTCCTTCTTATTAAGCCACAACACACTTTATAACATAATTGACTTATGACAACACAAGTCCCTTAGGTCTATTTCCTTTCTATTCTTGCCACATAATACTTTCATAGTCTTATAATACATGCTTTGACTATCACTTGGCTAACGGGTTGACTAAACGTTACATTTATTTACTAGCCAATCTCATAAGGCCTTAATCCACTTTCATCTAGGGTGGGGTCCCAATACCCGGGAAACGGGTCTAACAATTCTACCCCCTTATTTAGATTTCTTCCCCGAAATCTCTCGTCTATTTCTATCCAAAACCAAATCACAACATATACATGCCCTTGTTCTCATGCTCTCAAGGCCATTACCTTGCAACGATCTAAATGATCTCGCAAATCTATGCTTCTATATCAATAATCGAAGCTCATAATCTATTAAAAACACACTCCTCATTCCAAACTTGTCTAAGATTTTCAACAATGACTACTTGTCATCCGAAAACATCTACTATTTTGACTTTTTATAAGTCAAACTTCGGCACTAATTCCACGTCATTCATCAATGCACTACCATGACCTTAAGTCATAATTCCGGTTAATTTCACATTCTACATAATACCAACACTTATCAATGTCAAAAACCGGCAACGTATTTCAAATATATACAAGGTACCATACAAACGGCACCTTCCAAAAATCTATCACACGCATCACTTAAGCAATCTTTCTTATTAAATTTCGAGAATGCTCACCAATTAACTTATTAATTTAATGCACAACTCATTCTAGGCGTCTATCTTAAGGTTTCACACATTACCTTAACGCCGCTATAAATTTTATTCATATCTATCTTTTCTTATGACGTCTAACATAATTTAGTTTTCACTTTCTCATATCACTATCCGTACTCATGTCATATCGGCTACACATAAGCCCACTCAGCAGCAACTCTTTATTTGAGTAGAACCCGATATTAAACACTAGCAGCAGAATTAAACACTAGCAGCAGAAACCAACTGCTCTAGCAGCAGAATCATACTTAGAGTATTTCTTTGAGTAGAACCCGATATTAAACTTCTTGAATATTTAATTCCCAACAATCCTCCCCTAAACATGTGAATTCATTTCAACATGTTTCTGAATTAAATTATGGATTGTGAAGATCTTTCAAACACTTCTGTTCTTCAAGATTGAATATCTTTCTCAGTAAATCATCTGCTTTCTTGTTCTTTGACTTTAACAATATCAATACACATCTTCAATCTTCAAACATTTGACCTAAAAGATGGTGCAATTTCCTTGGATGGAGGAATTATAAGAGGCAATGATGCTGTGTATCTTGGATGCTTGTTTCAACAAGTGAAATCATCTATCAGCATGCCTTTGCAAGAGATGAACAAACGTAGTGAACTGAAATTGAAACTTTTCTTCGTTTGACCTAGATAGAACTTTCTCCTTTGGAATGCTTCATCCCTTCTGAATATATATAATACTCCAGAATAAGCTCTATTCTTGTCATTTTCAACCTCCATGTCATCATCTTGTATGCTCTTGTCTTTTCCTCCCTTTCATTGGTTGTCTTCCTTCTTTGGGATTTATTTCTTCTCCTGAGATATTACCTCCCCTAAGATGCAAATAACATTTTATCCTCCCCTGTTTGGAAGATCTCTCACTATGTACCAAAATATTTCTCTCCATCATCTGAGCTATCCATCAGAACATGTTATCAGATAATGTTGTACATGTAGCCATCAATTCCTTAAGAGTTTAAGTTGCTGCCCTCATCACTTCTAGGTGTGTTAACTCCTATGAGAGGTAATTCATGGGGCATTTGATTCATGGTCCATCAATGGATGGTTTTTCTGAATCCTTTGAAAATCCTTGTTTAAGAAATTATTTGACTTAGCAGTATGTACTTGATTTTATTATGAAAAACCATACTGCTTTCAACCATTTTGAAGGGATTAAGTGTATAACAGACACTTAATCAAAATTTCGGTTTAAAGTAACCTTTGGTTGTGTGAGAACCAATGTTTTTCAGTTATAAATAATTGCCTGTGTAAAGATAAACATATTCAAAAGGCTTTCTTGACAGGGTTTCCAGCTCATAGTAATTGTTGCCTCTAACACAAGTGTTAGATTCACTTTTACTAGCTGTTCTTTCTATCATATGTCCTTAGACTTGCTCATTATACTTAAAAGTATAAAATGATAGAAAGTGAGTTGTATCAGTTACTATCTGATCAACTAAGTCATCAATTCAATGTGAAACATCATAATCAAGCTTCAAGAAAGAAGTTTTAAGGAGGTTAGAAATTCCTAAACTTTTTCTATCATAAACCTATTATGTCAGCAACTAGTATTATCATTCTGCTGCTTCCATTTCACTTGAAACATCCTTTGTGTTCACATGATCATACCTGAAATTGTTAGTCTAAAACCAAAAGAACAATGTACAAAGTACTTATCTTGTATTAGAATAATCATAGGACTAACTGTATGAATAACACAACTTAAATTTGTACTAGCAGCACAAACTTTTGTAATAGCAGTAGAATCTTTTAAAACTAGCAGCACAATCAAGAATTTATTTACAAAAACACAAAGTTTAAAATCATTGAGGATTAAGCATTCCAATACTTGCTACCAAGTACTGAAACCTTCCAACATCAAAAGCTTTGGTTAGCAGATCTGCAAAGTTGAATTCTGAAGCAATTTTAAGAACTTGAATTAATCTTTTCTCATTGCAGTCTCTTATAAAGTGATGTCTAATTTCAATGTGTTTTGTTTTAGAATGTTGCACTGGATTTTTAATAATACAAATAGTACTACTATTATTAATATGAATAACAGTGTTCATGAAATTGTACCCATAGTCAAAAAGTTGGTTTTGAAGCCATAAGACTTGAGCACAGCAACTTGCAACAGCTACATATTCAGCTTCAGTTGTTGAAGTAGCCACAGTTGTTTGCTTCTTACACTGCCATGAAATAAGTCTACACCCAAGGAATTGACATCCTCCAGTTGTTGACTTTCTGTCCAAGCTAGCACCAGCATAATCACTATTCGAAAATGCTACCAAGTCAAAAGGTGACTCGCTAGAATACCATAGACCCAACCTAGGTTGACACTTAAGATATCTAAAAATCCTCTTGACTGCTGTTAAAGGAGAAACCTTTGGAGTTACTTGAAATCTTGCACAAACACAAACAGAGAACATGATGTCAGGTCTTGATGATGTGAGATACATCAAAGATCCTATCATAGATCTGTAAGTGTGTACATCTATATTTTCTCCATCTAAGTCTTTTGGAAGAGGCTTCTCAGAGTCCATTGGTATGCTTGCCATTTTTGAATCAGCAAAGTTGAACTTCCTTAGTATCTCAGCAACATATTTATCTTGACTAATAAATATGCCTTCATATGACTGTTTAACTTGCAAACCCAAAAAGAATGTAAGTTCCCCCATGGAACTCATTGAAACTTATCATGCCTAAGCTTCTCGAACTCCAAACACATCTCCTTCCTTGTAGATCCAAAGATAATGTCATCCACATACACCTGCACTAACAGAAGATCCTTCTTGTGCTGTTTGATGAAAAGTGTCTAATCAATCTTTCCTCTTTGAAATCCATTTGCTTTTAAATAGGAAGCTAGTGTTTCATACCATGCTCTAGGTGCCTAATGAAGGCCATAAAGAGCCTTAACTACTCTGTACACTTTGTCTGGATGGTCAGGATCAATGAACCCTGGAGGTTGTGAGACATACACCTCTTCTTCAATTGTGCCATATAAAAATGCACTATTGACATCCATTTGGTAAACTGTGAAGCTTAAAAATGAAGCATAAGCTAAGAAAAGCCTAATTGCCTCAAGTCTTGCTACTGGAGCAAAAACTTCATCATAGTCTATCCCTTCTTATTGTGTGTACCCTTGGGCTACTAATCTAGCCTTATTCCTAATCACTATTCCTCTTTCATCCCTTTTATTCTTGAAAACCCATCTAGTGCCAATTACCTTTGCATCCTTTGGTAAATCAACTAGCACCCATACCTTCTGAATCTTGAACTGAAGAAGCTCCTCTTACATAGCTTCTACCCAGCTTGAATCATCTAAGGCTTTCAGAATGTTCTTTGGTTCATCTTGTGAGAGAAAACATACAAACAAGCAAGAGTTTGAAAACTCATGCTGCTTTGAAGCATAAAGGGCATCAAGAAGCCCTTGTTGGTCTGAAGACATTAGTTGTTGTCTTGTCTTCACCCCTGATTGTACATCTCCAATCACATTTTCTAGGGAGTGGACTTTGTGAATCCTTGTGTGTGGGGTTGAGAGAACTTGATAGTTAGGTGTGATATTGCTTAAATCCACCTCATTATCTGAGAAATCTGCTTCAATTGAGTCTGAAGGGCCAACAGTAGAATCATTTGGCCTAAGCAGCAGAATGCTCTGTCTCAGCAGCACTATCATCAGCAGAAACATTTTGTTGTTCCTTTGTTCCATCTTCCTTGAGTTCACTTTCAACATCTTCTTTAGTCTTTACCAGAAGAAGATTCATCATTTGTTGAAGTTGAAACCACACTGGTACTTATTGGCATCCATATATGATCTTGATTTGTCTCCTTGTCTAACCCTGCCTCATTTGTTGTTTGTGAACCTGAAAAATTATTAGTTTCTGCAACAACAGGCACATAATTCATAGAATGGGTTAATGACTCTAGATCAAATAGCCAATTTGGACCTTCACCTACTACATTGGATTTATGTTCTAAAAATTCCACATGTAGGTTTTCCTCTACTTTCTTAGTTCTTAAGTTGTATACTCTAAAAGCTTTGCTATTGAGAGAATATCCAACTAAGAAACCTTCATCTGCTTTGCCATCAAACTTTCCAAGATGGTCTAAGGTATTGAGAATTGTCACATGACATCCAAAAGGTCTAAGAAATCCTATTGCAGGAGTTCTACCTCTAAAAGTTCATATGATGTCTTATGTGAGGCTTAACACTAAAACTCTATTCTGGACATAGCAAGCAGTGTTGACTGCTTCAGCCCAAAAAGTTATAGGTAGCTTAGAATCAGCTAACATAGTTCTAGCAGCTTCTATTAGTGTTCTATTTTTCCTTTCAGCAACTCATTCTGTTGTGGAGTTCTAGCAACACTAAATTCTCTCCTAATACCCTTTTCTTTGCAGAATTCATCCATAACTCTATTTTTGAACTCTGTCCCATTATCACATCTAATGACTTTTACTCTTTTGTCTACTAGGTTTTCTATCTCAGTAATGAAAGTCTTGAGGATGCTAGGTGTCTCATCCTTAGTAGCTAAAAAGAAAACCCATGTAAATCTACTATAGTCATCAGTAATAACTAGACAATATCTCTTATGTTGCATACTTCTAACATTTGTAGGACCAAACAAGTCCATATGAAGCATAAACAATGATTGATTAATAGAGTTAAACAGCTTGGGCTTACAAGTGGCTTTGTGTTGTTTGCCTTTAAGACAAGCAATGCATGTTTGATCATTTTCAAATCGTTTTTGAGGTAAACCTCTTACCAAACCATTCTTAACAATCTGATTTATGGTTTTGAAATTAATATGACCAAGCCTCCTATGCCATATCATTGATTCATCAAATGTGGCCTTTGCAACAAGACAAGTTAAATCCTTTTTAGGAACAATGTTCTTCATGTCTACACTGTACATATTGCCCTTTCTAGGAATTTTAAGAAGCACTTGACTTTCATCAGGCATCTTAAAATCAGGAGAAAGTACAAGACATTCAGTGTCACAGAAAAGAACTTTGTTCTTTTTGTCACACATTTGTGAGACACTAAAAAGATTATAATTTAGCTCTTGTACATAGTACACATCTTCAAAATCTAAATTTCCAGTTTTGATTGTACCATTACCGGAAATTTTAGCACTAATACCTCCTCCAAAGGTAACATATCCACCATCTAATGTTTGAAAATCAGAAAGATAGGACTTGTTGCCTGTCATGTGTCTAGAACATCCACTATCTGAGTATCCTTGATCCTCTTGTTGATCAATTGAATGTTCCTGCACATAAGTGAGAAGTATTAGTTTCTTTTGGGGACCCAAGCCATTACTGACTTGGATCTGCCTCTTGCATCAATGTAATTTAATTTTTTAAGAACAGTTGATGCAACATTGGATTTAGTTGAATTCCAAACCCAACATGCTGAGGCCTTAACAGCATTTTGCCCTGTTTTCCCTAGCAGCAGAATGAATTACATGCTTAGCAGCAGAAACTGCTAGCTTTGTAATTGTTCCCTTAATTTTCCAAACTTGTTTTGGGACCACTGCTTTTGTTTGAATGGGCCTTTGAACAGTTTTTGATGCATTTGTATAAAAAGATTTTGCATTTTTAACTGTTGGTCTTGAGTTAACAGTCATGAATGGTCTAGCAGCAGAAACTGCTTTGACAACTGCTCTGGGTTTTGTTCTCTTAGACTTATAGTGAAAGTGAGTTTGAGGAGTTTGCCTTTTGAAGTTCACCATATTGTTTTCATACCCAGATACCCATTTATTACAGAAAGCTGCAAGATGATCAAAACTACCACATATGTAACAAGCTTTATTATAAAAGGAAAAGTCATCACCTAATTGGTTAGACTTGAGGTTATTCCAATTTCTTTGGTTATCTCTGGGCTTGCTAGTGGATCTGTATTGTTCACAATACCTAACTGGTTGCCTAACATGTTTAATGTTTGATCTAGGCTTAACAGTATCCTTTTTGATCACTTTAGGAACCCTTGTTCCTGCTTTCTTAACTACTTCAGGTTTAGACATAACCTGTTCATCATCATCATCATCATCATCAGATACCTAGTCTTCAATGACTACACTATCTGATCTTCTATCAGAGGACACCTTGTCCTCAGGAAGTGAAGTTTTACTTAAACTTTCACTTACTTTCTTAGATTCATCAACAACTAGCTTGGTCTTTGGCTGTACACCATATTGTAGCTCAGGTTGTTGAAATTCAGGAATACCTGAATTTTCTAGGTTAATCCCTGGGGGTTTAGGGATACCTCTGTATGGAGGTGGGACACTCTTATATCCTACTCCTGATTTTGCTCTATTAATCACTTGACATTCTATCATGTTGGTCACACCTCTAGAAGTATGTTCTAGTGTCTGTGTAGTCAAGTGAATGTTTCCATTTTCCTTTTTGACCCTATCAAAAGCCTCTCTTAAAAGCTTAATTTCAACATCTTTAAAGAATATGTCCTGTCTTAGAAGAGCTTTGTCATCAGAAAAAGCAAGTTCATTTTCTTTGTAGTATAAGATCTGCTTTTCTGTTGATTCTAATCCACACTTATAATCTACTAAGTCTTGAAAAGTTCTACTTAGCTCTTTTCTTTTGGTCATCATAATGTTTGATTAAAGTGTGTAATTCTTTAAGAGCAGTACAATCATTTGAACAAGCTTTATGAGATTGTACCTCAGAAGTAGAAAAAGCCATGAGTCCCATTTGTGAAGAATCTTCTTCTTCATCAGCCATGAAACTCCAATCAAAACCTAGCCCATCAATGGCTTCCATAGCCTTTGAGTTCGGCTTAGAAACCTCCCTTGTTTTGGATGTGCTTCCAAAACCTTTGTTCTTGCTATCTTGCTGCCTTGGTCTTCTACATTCTCTTGAGAAGTGACCCATCATGTGGCAGTTATAGCACTCTATCTTTGACTTATCAAAACCAGCAGCATCAATGTTGCTGATTACGAGCTTCTTCCCCGTTCTGTGATAGAACTTCTTGGCTCTCATGCTAAGAAGAGAAATTTGCCATTTTAGGTCCATTTCCTCCAGATCATCTTCATTGATCTCTTGGAGGTCTTCATAGGTGAGCATGGACCCATTATTTTGACTTGTAAGAAATGCACAACAAGTCTTTTCATCTAGAATACCTATGGTACTGCTTGATTAACTAGCAGCACCAAAACCATCAACAGCTTTCACCTCTTCACTTGATTTTGAGGTACTAGGAGTTGACATAAAAGCCATGTTCCCAGTATTAGAACTAGTACCTCCATTTTTCTTCAAATCTTGCTCCACAATCTTAAAGTTGCTATACAAATCAATCAGTTCCACTTTATCAAGGTCTGGCTTATTCTTCCAGACAACAACATGCATAGCCCACTCTTCTGGTAGGCTTCTCAGAAATTTTGAGTTCAAATCTTCATGAGGTATTTCAAACCCAAGAATAGCAAGTTGGCTCACAATGTTCTGAAGCCTATTAAACATATGGTCAAGAGATTCATTGTATGTAGAGGAGAAGTTTTCAAACTGCTGCTTGAGCAGTGTCTTGTGGGTTTTCTTGGTGGCTTCATTTCCACCATATCTAGCAATAATAGCTTCAAATAATGACTTGGCATCTTTGAACTTACTGAAGTTTAGAAGTTGATCATTGGGAATGGTCATCATCAGCATGCTTCTTGCCTTTAAGTCATTTTTCCTCAGTATTCTTTCTTCTGCAGATTTTGGCTTCATCTGCAGAGTTGTCAACACTTTGCCGTCAACAGTTGATGTAGTGGTGGTAGGCTTGAAAGAGTCTCCATCTTCAATAATTTCCCAAAGTGCATAGTCTTGCACTTGGAAATATTGTTCTATCCTTAGCCTCCACATCTCAAACTTATTCTGTTTGAGCATGGGTATTTTTGCAGCAACATTGGTCTGAATAGATTCAACGTCCATTTCTTCTTCTTCTTCTTCTAAAACAACTATATCAGCCTTGCTCTTATACCAATTGATAGGATTCTATACACTGTAAGGTGGCTAAACCTTTGTTCTTTTTGTGTATATGATATATTGAGTGAATATGATTAAGTACGCGGAATTTACTTAATCACACTTAGAAGGTTATTTGTGTTATGGAAATGGAGCAGTTGTGTTTGTTATATGATCATAAACAATGAAAGCTTATCACCAAACGATTCAATATTATTAAGATAATAATACGAGTGATCTTGAGTTATCACTAGGGTTACAACCTTGAATCTTATGTTGCTATTTCTTATGATATATGTTCTATGTTCTTGAGAGTTATTATCTAAATACTTAACAATTTTCACACTCTATTAGACACACATATCACTAGGCTAAGATCTTTCTTTTATATCACAAGAAAGATCTTTTACAATATTAATAAGTCTAGTCGAACACTTGCTTTGAGAGTGTCAGTCATTAAGATACAACTTGTATCTATGTTTACAACTTGTTCTGTGAATATAACATTATGACTGATCACATGGGGTAAGATATTATCTACCGTATATTGTTGACTTTAATACACATAATATCTTTTCATACTTATCTGCTCAGCAGCAGAATGCTAATTACCAACAGCAATGTTAACACTAGCAGCAGAATCCTTCAGCAGCAATGTTAACGCTAGCAGCAGAATCCTTCAGCAGCAGAATGTTTAACGCTAGAAGCAGAATTAAACACTAGCAGCAGAAACCAACTGCTCTAGCAGCAGAATCATACTTAGAATATTTCTTTGAGTAGAACCCGATATTAAACTTCTTGAATATTTAATTCCCAACAGGTTACAAACCGGGTTATGAGTTATGGGTTATGATCCATGGATAGATGATGCCATGCCTGATGTCAAAGACATCTTGGGTCATGGGTTATGGACTTTGGTTATGGGTTATGAACTTTGTGTCATGGGTCATGGGTTTTACCCATTATGGATGTCATGCATGATGTCATGCAATGGGTCATAGGTTATGGGTCAAGCTCTATGGTTTATGGTTTATGGACTTGATTTTGGGCCATGGATAGTCCAAGTGTTTACTAACTTTTTCTTAACATGTATTTTATAAAATGTAAGTAACAAATATTACTTAAGTGTTTTTATAAAATAGTTTTGGTTTCATGTAAACTTGTTAACTAGATATGTTTAAGGTTTACTTGTTTAATGAAATGAGTTAGTAAACTATTGGCTCAAAGCATTACGTATTTTATTTATCTTGTTAAAATGATTTCACGTTTGTTATCGATAAAACATTGAAAGATCGTAAAATATAAATAAATGTTTTGAAGGTTTATTTGTATTAACATTACCTTTGATGATGCCTTGTGTGTTTAATATGAAAATGGAGACGGACCTTCTGAATAATCCAAGTGAGATCACTTCCCCCAAACTCACGAAGAAACTATAAGATATACATTTCATAAGGGATATTAATACTATAGAATTCACTTTTTCCCTATCTCCTCGATATGGCATTTTGTAAAAATCAAATGGAGGATCACACTTTTGACTAGAGCGGTTCTGATTTCTAGTTTGGAACAAACTATGAACGGTAAGACTTATCGTTGTGTGTTATGCTATCAATTAGGTGTTCCCCTTTCTGTTTTGAAGTCGTGCTCAGTGATATGATCAAATAAGTAGTGTTTTTATATATCATTTATCCCATGTATTTTTCTCATTTACTATATTTTTTTATAAGAATCGTTACTTAATCAATACTTTATGATTCTTAGTAATTTTGGAGCAAAAATAGAAATGTAACATCCTGCCTATTGATACACAATATTGTCCGCTTTGCCCTGACGGCTCACGGCTTTGCTTTTGTGCCCTTGTGTGAGACTTCCTGGTAGGTCACCCACACCAATGCTACTCTCACACGAGCATGCTTAACTGCCAGTTCTTGAGAACGTTGCTCGCAGTAGACCACAAAATGCGTTGTGTCCGATAAGGCGAAGATATTACTTATATTCCCAACATCTCTCTAGCCCTCTATCGATGTGGGAATTTCCCAGGGTGTTAAAAATCACCCCCCCAGGGACTCATCGTCCTCGATGAGGTTTGCCCCACCATCTGATCGGTGTATTTTACATACACCTCATAGCATGTTAATTACGCATTGGTTCATTGTTATTCGTGGTTATACATGTACTTTGAGGGTGTTTTGTGATTATGTAGGCTATGCGCATAAAGGAGCTAAACTTATACCTTGGGCGGGAAGGAGTTGAAGTCCAGGGGCTAAAAGAGACAAGTTGATATTAAGGTTTATTTATTTCAAGGACTTGAAGTAATAATAAAAAGAATGATGAGGGGCCAAAAGTGTTTAAGTCGCATGAAGTTTTAATGAAGAAATGGACCAAAGTTAAATCAAGATGGAATCTTAGGGGCTTAGTCCGTACAAACCATTCAAGTTTCATGATATGAAACACGTATTTGTACGGTAGGAAAAATACAAAAGAAGTCAAGGACAAAGTTTGAATTATGACGCAAGCTCAGGGGCCTAACTTGAACAAGGCCAAAGTTTCAAGTTATTATATATACTCTCGTTACTGTACGCAGGAGGCATCTTTTTTTGGGTGAATTGGTTTTCCGGGGGCTACAGTAGCCGACCCCTTTTATTTATAATATATATATTCGGATCATAGGAAGAAAAAAGAAAAGAGACGCATCCCACTTTTATTTGTTTTAGCCGCTATTCTGTTGGTGAAATATTCGAGCCGACCCCACCCATTTTCATCAGACCATTCGACCATTGGCAAAATAAAATACTCAGCTGCCATATTTGATTTCATTCGAAGATGATGTCTACAACGGTGATGTGCGGCTAAACCTTTTTTGTAATCTCTCATGGTAAAAGATTTTTAATTTGATCATAGTTACGGATTATATTTTGTTTGTCAAACATTAATTCATTTGATTTTAATGCATATATTTTATTTGATTTTAATGTTTTAATATAATTATTTGATAAATTATTGTGAGATATATTATTGCGAGTCAACGATTGTGCCGAGCCTAATTAGTATAGAGGTTAAGACGGTCGTATGATAAACATAATTTGTACCCATAATTGTTTATTTGAGTAATTATTAAATTAATTGATAGGATAATTGTAAGACATGATATTGCTAGTCAACGAGTTGTGCCGAGTCAACTTGTTTAGTGATTAAGACGATTCGTATGGTGGACATAACTTGTGCCCAAAATTGTGCTTTTCAATTAATTGAAACTATGTGGTTTGAGGCAAACATTAGTAATAATCCGTAAATTAGTCATATCAATATATCCGGAGCCGGGAGGGTTTGCTTTTTACTCAACTGTTTACGAATCTTATTTTTATTTGCTTCTTTAATTTTTATTTGTTTATTTACTTTATATTGCTTATTCGCTTTCTAGTTAATTAATCAATTATTTATTTCATAGAACTTAGTTTAATTAGTATTTAGTTATTAAGTTTCCAAAACCAAAACTTTTATTGATCAGTGATCAGCCCAAAACTTAAATTAAAACCACATACTCCTCGTGGATACGATACCCTCTTGCCCTATCTAGTATAAGGTTATTAGGTTTATTTTTGGTCAGTACAACGACATCGGTCACCATCCTGAATGGCTCTGGAATGGCTCTAATACAACCTTTATAACATCCCGCCTACAATTACACAATATTGTCCGCTTTGCCCTAACGGCTCATGACTTTGCTTTTGTGGCCCTCGTGTGAGACTTACCGATAGGTCACCCATACCAGTGTTAATCTCACACGAGCACGCTTAACTGCCAGTTCCTGAGAACCTTACTCGCAGTAGACCACAAAATGCGTTGTGTCTGATAAGGCGAGGATATTACTTATAAACCCAGCATCTCTCCAGGCCTCTGTCGATGTGGGATTTGCCTAGGGTGTTACAAGAAAAGACATGGAAAATGGTGTTATTTGTAGCTAAAACAAAGAAAACGAAGAATAATGTTGTTTAGATGTTGAATACGGTGTATCCATGCTACTGGAGATACATCTTATCCCACACTTAGAAGATTTCAAGCTTTTCCTGCATCTAGAAGAATACGACGTATCCATTTTTGGTTATACTTAATCATTTTGAAGATTGTTGATAATCTGAAGAAAAAAAATGGTGTATTAGATCCTAAGGATATGCCGTATAGGAGCCCTAGCTCATGAAGACCCAAGAAGGATTTACATGGAATACAACGTATTCAATTCCTTGAATACGTCGTATCGAAGGCTGGTCAGTCAGTTGATCAGAATATTTTATGGAGTGGAGCACTAGAGCCCACGTTTGATATCTTGAAAAGTCGTATCGGGCCACTTTTCAGAAAACTATAAATAGAAGCCCTAACCATGACTTAGGGCATCATTCTCTCCACCCTTGGCGATTCTCAAACGTTTTCCAAAGCCAAAAAGACCATAACACACCATTCCATCCCAGAAGGACATCTAGTATCATTACATTTAGTTTAATCATTCGGTTAGCGTATCGTTTTCACCATGAATACTATTTGTTCGACTTTGATTATTTCTTTGAGCATTGCTACTAAGATTATAGGCTAAAACCCTTTGGTGTTAGCCAAGTTTATGAATACTATATTTGATTGATTCATTTACTTCGTCTTAATTTGCTTTGACTGGATATTTTATATGTTTTTATCGATTTGATTTGTTCGTTTACTTGTTTATTGTATGCCGTCTATTGCTAGATCATGAATTATATGATGACAAATCTGTGATTTATGATCTTTATCATGATGGTAGATTTGTAACACTTGGACACTAAGGGTCGTTGCTAGTTTACCAGTAGGACTAGAGGTGGTCCAAGGCCCAGGTTAGGTGAATTATGACTAAAACAAGTAAGTTAGCGCGTAGTCTCATATAGATGACCATTCGCGTGAGAATAGGTAGTACTATGACCATTAGGATATCGAATTAAATTGTATAAAGTAGTTGACACACATAATGCGTGGTATTGATTACTCAACCCCATCACAATTGAGGGTGTAGGTTAATATTCATAATACTAGGTAACCGTGACCATCTGACCCAAGCTGCATTTGATTCACCAACGAAAGTATAATTAGGATGTTGCACTTGTAGACGAATCAGGAGAGCATAATAGGATGAATTTGGCTAGCACGTTCTTTTCCCACCGACCAAAACTTAGTTAAATGTATCGTTTCTATTGTTTTTAGTTCAATTGTTAGTTTAAGTAATCAAGTCGTGCCAATCTCTCATATTTAAGTGTTTAGATTAGTTAATTAGATTGCCACTAAGTTTAGTTTAAGCAAATTTGCTCCTTATGAATGACCCTTACTTACCATCCTAGCTATAACTAATCGGTACATTGTTTGTTAGTGTTAGTCTATAGGTTAATTCGGCTTTATAAAGTTAAAACATGAGTAGAACTCATTACTCAGCTTGCTCTAGGGTCTTTACAGGGGATATTTATTGAAACCATATTATATCGTGTGCTGGTATTATTGGTATTAAACATCGGCCTAATTTTGTGTGCGATACCTTTGTTGACATCCGTTTTCGGTCGGGGATTTCAGCTGGTAAATAAGTTGATATCGGGCTTGGTGGAGGGCGTGACAAACACTTATGTCCAGCGGATATGTTACTCTACTCTTGGGAAGAAGGACTTGATGTATGTGTAGATCTGGCAGGGTCCTTGTCTTTGACGCAAACGCGGCAAGTATGAGGCTAAGTGTGCAAATATTGGATATGGTTTTCTCCCATTTTCATTCTCTTCTCTTGGTGAATTAGAACAGGATGCGGTGACTTTACTGAAGTGGATCGGAAGTTCTCTGTGGCTCAAGACATTGGGGCGCGAGCTGTTGTTCACAGTTTTAGTAAGATTAACTTTGTTATAACTAAAAGAGTGGGGGCATAGATAATATCTCGGTTTCCCACTAATTTTTTTTATAAATATCTTAAATTTTTAATGAAGTGATATAATAATAATAATAATAATAATAATAATAATAATAATAATAATAATAATAATAATAATAATAATAATAATAAACGCATAATAATAATAATAATAATAATAATAATAATAATAATAATAATAATAATAATAATAATAAACGCATAAAGTATGAGGCTAAGTGCGCAAATATTGGATATGGGTTCCTCTCATTCTCTTTCTCTTCTTTTGGGAAACTTGAGAAGGATGCAGTGACCTTACTGAAGCGAATTCGAAAATTCTCGATGACTCAAGACATTGGAGCACGTGTTGCTGCTCATATTTTTAGTAGGATTAGCTTTTCTATAGCTAAAGGAGTAGGGGCCCAGTTAGTATCTCGGCTCCCTACTAACTTCTTGTAAATCCTATGAGTTTCTAATAAAGTGATCTCATTCTTCAATGATCCATCCCTTCCATTCAACATTCTCTGTTGAATTGTGGTATTGTTTATACTGTGCATATATTTTTACTTTAGGGTTCCGTTTAAATTGTTTCTCAGTTGGATTAGGGTTCCGTTTGAATTGTGGTATTGTTTGTACTGTGGTATTGTTATCATCGTGGCTTTAGGGTTTCTTCTTTGAGACCCTTTTTTTGGTTTCGGTTGTGTTACTTTCTTCACTGTGGTTATCTCCTGTTTTATCCGGCTACTGTTGTTTGTTTCTTCACATCACCATTTGAGGGTTTGAGCAGTTGGTGGTTTCGATCAGGTTCACTACAGGTTTTTGTTCGTGCTTTGGTTTGGGCTGTGGTACTTTCTTCTCTGTGGTTATCTCCTGTTTTGTTTGGCTGCTGTTCTTCCTGCCATTATTAACAGGTCTTCCTTGCTATTTGAGGGGTTTTCGAACAGTTGTTGGTTTGGAGCAGGTTCGCGAACAGGTTTCGAGGTTGTGGCTTGATTCTATTCGGCTGCTGCTGTTTGTTTCTTCCCGACATTAGTAACAGGTCTACTGTTTGCTGCTTTTATTACTTGCTGTTGAGGTGTTTTTCTTCTTCTGGAAATAGTTCTTTGCATTGCTTGTGTGTTGGATATCCTCCCCTATGCCTATTGTGAGATTCCACTGTCCCTTCGTGGGGTTAAGTGGATGTCACGATGGTAGTGGAAATGGCCTTACCAAGACTTCATTGATCACACATCTTCGCGATAGACATTGTAATGGTGAGGCTCAAGCTATCACTAAGCACTCTCTTGTTTCTGATTTGGTGGTTTTTGAGAGGGCTGAGGTTACTCTTAAGCGCATGGGACTTTGGTTATGCGGTGTTTGTTTTAAAACGCATAC
Organism: Artemisia tridentata subsp. tridentata; assembly: GCA_021014915.2. Taxonomy (NCBI): domain Eukaryota; kingdom Viridiplantae; phylum Streptophyta; class Magnoliopsida; order Asterales; family Asteraceae; genus Artemisia; species Artemisia tridentata. Next base: position 76,646,338 of record CP139506.1, on the reverse strand, counting down.
TCACCGGGCTAAGTGTCGTCATGGTTCTGAATTTGTGCCACCCCCGGATGGTGGTGATGGTATTGTTAGGTTCGTGTTGTATGGCATCACCAAACCACATATACCTTCTTCTGTCCATGTTGAAGATTTGGTTCTGGACGAGCATGTTGGTTTTGATTTGCCCCTTCTTGACACTTTGTTGTCTAAGGGGTTGCGCACCGTTAAATCCATCCCTCCCAAGTGTCGCTTAGGGTTTTCTCGGGTATTGAAAGGAGCTCTTGACAAGGTGATCTGCACGCCTGATGACATTTCTTGCTGGGTTAGTTTATTGGTCTTGCCTACTTGTATCCTTAAAACCTTCTGCCCGAGGAGTAATCAAGAGGGTAGGTCGGCTATTAAACGTCAACGTCAGGAAGAGTATATTGTTAATGCCATTCGATCTTGGGACATGTCGGGTGGTAGTTTGCAGCTCGTGAGGGAGGCTTTAGCCGATCCCTCCCCATCATGGTCTAATATTGATGAGGATAACTTGGACTTGGGTGAGCGTAATGTCAAGCAGTGTAAGAGGAAGATTTGTGATGGCCATTATACTGCTGCGGTCAAAGTTCTTTCTTCTTCTGGTGTTGCACCTTATAATGATGCAACTCTTGAGGACTTAAAGTTTAAGCACCCTTTCAAAGCTGCTCCTTCTTTGCCTCTTTTACCTACTGTTCATCATCCCCTCGTTGCGTCTTCTACCGTGGTTCTTGATATGATTAAGAGTTTTCCTCGTAGTACTTCTTGTGGTTGGGATGGTTTGCGTGCCCAACACCTTTTGGATTGTGTTAGTGGTGCTGCTGTGGCTATTTCTGATGAGTTGATCGCTTCTATCTCCCAAGTGGTGAACCTTTTTCTTGATGGTAAATGCCCTAGGGCGTTGGGTGAGTATATTGCTAGTGCTCCTCTCACGCCGCTGGTCAAGCCGGGTGGTGGTATTCGCCCTATTGCTGTGGGGACCATTTGGAGGCGCTTAGTTTCCAAAGTTTGTGCCGCTATGATTGGCCATTCTTTGGACGGTTATCTAAATGATCTACAGTTTGGGGTTGGGGTTTCTGGAGGAGGAGAGGCTATTCTTCATGCCGTGAATCGGGTGATTGAAGAGTGTGGAGATGATGTGGGTCTTTCGATGTTGTTGGTAGATTTCAAAAACGCCTTCAACTTGGTGGATCGTGAGGTTATGCTTCATGAGGTTCGTCTTCGTTGTCTTGTTATTTCACGTTGGGTGGAATTTTGTTACTCAAGCCCAGCTAGATTATATTATGGGGAACACACATTATGGTCACATCAAGGTGTACAACAAGGTGATCCACTTGGGCCTTTGCTTTTTTCTTTAGTTTTACATCCTTTGGTATGTAAGATTAGAGACTCTTTTAGCCTTTCCCTTCATGCTTGGTACCTGGATGATGGCACTATTATTGGAGATACTTTGGTTGTGGGGGAGGTTTTAGAGCTTATCATGGTGGATGGACCTCATTGTGGTTTGCACCTCAATGTTGATAAAACTGAGGTTTTTTGGCCCAGGGAAGATCCTAGAAGTAGGCTTGTGGGTGTTTTCCCACCTAATATTGCCCGACCTTTGCATGGTGTTAAATTACTGGGTGGGCCTGCTAGTGTGGACTTTGATTTTAGTAGTGAGCTTGTTATGAAAAGAGTTGCAAAAACCATTGAGCTTATGGATGCTATTGCTAAGATTAATGATCCTCAGTGTGAGTTATTACTCCTTCGTGCTTGTGCTGGTATTTCCAAATTATATTTTGCTATGCACACTTGCTCTCCCCGGGTCTTTGAACGTGCTCAGATTTCTTTTGATGGGGCTCTTCGCTCTACTCTAGAACATATTGTTACTGCTTCTGGACCTGGTTTTGGTGACTGGCAATGGAGACTTGCTACATTACCCTTTGCGTTCGGGGGGCTTGGTGTATATTCTGCAGGTGATGTCTTGAACTATGCATTTCTTGCGTCTAGACTTCAATCTGCTAACTTGCAGAATAGGTTGCTTCGACATTCTGGTATCGTAACCCCTGGGACTTCTTTTGATGATGCCTTGTGTGATTTTAATGTGAAAATGGAGATTGATCTTTTGAGTAATCCGTGTGAGATCGCTGCCCCCAAACTCATGAAGAAACTGGCAGATATATATTTCACACGTGTTACCCGAACTGTTGAATCTACATTTTCCTTATCTACTCGACAGATGGCATTATGGAAATCTCAAATGGAGGATCACACTTCTGACTGGCTTAGGGTTGTTCCGATATCGGGGCTGGGGCAGACTATGAACGCCAGGACCTATCGTTGTGTGTTATGTTATCGGCTTGGTGTCCCCCTATTTTCTGTTCAGATGCCGTGCTCAGCCTGTTCCAAGGTCTTTGCTGGTGATATTTATGGGGACCACGCTGTTTCTTGTGCTGGTATGATTGGTATTAAACATCGGCATAACATGGTACGTGATGTTCTTGTTGACATACGTTCTCGATCTGGGGTTTCGGCTCATAAAGAGGTTGACATTGGACTTTGTGGTGAAAGGGACAAATCTTTACGACCTGCTGATGTGTTGCTCTACTCGTGGGATGGAGGACTTGATGTATGTGTTGATTTGACTGGATCATCGCCCTTGACGCAAACTGGTATGGTTGATTTCGTGCCGGGTCGTGCGGTGATTGAGGCTGCACAACGTAAACGCGTCAAGTATGAGGCTAAGTGCGCAGATATGGGATATGGTTTCCTTCCCTTCTCTTTCTCTTCTTTTGGGGAACTTGAAAAGGACGCTGTGACTTTATTGAAGCGTATTCGAAGGTTTTCGATGACTCAAGACATTGGAGCACGTGCCGCTGCTCATATTTTTAGTAGGATTAGCTTTTCTATAGCTAGAGGTGTGGGAGCCCAATTAGTATCTCGGCTCCCTACTAACTTCTTGTAAATCCTATTTGTTTCTAATAAAGTGATGTTATTAAAAAATAAATAATAATAATAATAATAATAATAATAATAATAATAATAATAATAATAATAATAATAATAATAATAATAATAATAATAATAATAATAATAATAATAATAATAGAATTGTATTTTTCAGTTGCATAAAAAAAATGTAAGTGATTAGAAGAAAAGCAACAATACAGAAACAAAAATATATATATTATATTATAATATTATTATCTGGAAATAATAAAAATAAACCTGTAAACCTTGAGAAATATAAAATATAAAAAGTGAAAGTTAAATATGAATAAATGCATGTTAACTCTAATACATAAATATAGAGACCAATTTTTTTATCATTTAAAAATCTAAAACAAGAGGTAAATTGATGTACTGGAAAAGTTAAAAAAATACAATTTACAAAAATTTTAAACTTCAAAGAGTAAGTTGTTATATTCAAATAGTTGAAAAAATAAATTTTAAAAGAACACTCTTGGATTTGAACACTTCACGTTTCGTCTATAAAAAGTACCCTTACCACCTGGATTGCCCACCTTTAGGTCATGTTTGTCAACAAGAATTTGGAAGCATTTAAGAGCGACAAGCGATAAACATTTTAGATGAAAAGCTTGTTTGGCTATACCTCAACAAGCGTTTGAAGATTGTATTACCGCTCCAATCTAAATGCTTCTTGAATAAGCATTCCAGAATTGCTCCAAGCATTTGGTTTTTGAAATTACATATATACCTTCATTTGTTTAATCATTTATTTTATTTTAATGTGTGTAAGACGAATTTTACACTTTATAATTACCGCTACAGTTACGTTACCAAACGCGTTTTTTAAACAAACAACTACTGTTTACTGCTTGCTGCTACTACCTACTGCTTACTGCTACTGCTACATGTCGCCAAACATATCCTTAGTGTTTTAGTACCCCTACCTACTTCAATTTGTCTTATAATATGTGTTTTTAAAAACCAAAAACATTGTTTACGAACATTATTTACGTTATTATTTTGGTTTAGGATCATTTGAAAGGCCTCCAAGTAAGAGCGTAAGGTGTAACGACGAAACCGCGTCGCCATGCCTACGTGGCACCTTCATCGTGCCTCGACGCCACACCACCATACCTCGCCGTGGCTCGCCGTTGGACTCTTTGCCGTGCAGATGGCAAAGTAAAATACTGGGGAAAGTGACGTTGGAGTGAGACCCGAGCAATAGATAACCTGTTATTTTTTTTATTTATTTATTTATTTTTTTTTGATTTAACTGTGTGAATGTTATGTGTGTGTGCAGGTTTATAATAAAGAAAGATTTTTTTTTATTATTTATTTATTTTTTATTTTTTTTATTTTGTAAATTTATAGTAAAAAATCTGGGTTAAATGTGGGCTTGAAAGTGGGTTGAATTTGGGTTAAATATTACTGGTAAGGTTTTTTAATTTAACCGTTAAGTTTTTTGTTTTTTATTGTTTTTTCAAACCTTTTTTTTTATTACAAATGTTATTGATATTTTTATTTGAATAAAATGATTTTAGTTTATTTGGAAAATTGAAAAAAATAAATAAAATAAAAGTGAAAGTGGTGGGACCTAAATGAAGAGGTTGTGTTGTATTATAATAAAAATGGTATTTTGAAAGGGTTGTGTTATAGTGATGTGGCACCTCGTGAGACCCAAATGAAGAACAAATGCTCTTCATGATATATGATTCTCTAAAAACCTCACGACAAGTGACATCAGCGAACAAACCAAAAAATCTGAAAATTTTTCCCATATAGGGAAGACATAATCATTATTTATTTTATTTTTTTTCTTTTCCTTGTGGCGTGGTGGTAAGGCTTTGGCCTTTGAAGGGAAAGACCAAGGTTCAAACCTTGGCATAGGGGTAATATATAGGATTTAAATGTCAAAAAAAAAAAAAAAAAAAAGAAAAAAGAAAGACATAATCATTAATAGCCGCTGAAAAAAATGTTGATGACAAAAATGCATAAAAGTTTTTTGTTCATCAAAAAATAAAATAAAATTCTTTTAACAAAAAAAAGAAAGAAAAACAATTCAATTGTTTTTCACTTTCTAATTTTACCTTTGTTCTCAATTATTTTATAGAACATTTCGAAGACTTTTATAGGACAAAAATAGATTAGCTCTACAACTGTTCTAATATTTACCAGGATATGTTCCTTTGGTTGATAAGGACTTGAACTTATCTTTTCAAAATATATCTCACCTTTTCTTCAGTTACTTAGACTTTGTCTAAGTCTTTAGGTCTTCCTATATTGTGGAGATTGAAAGGGGTTTAGTGAGCTTATTGTCATCACTCACTGAACCTATCACCTTCTTATTTGGTTCAGGGATTTCACTCATTGAGTACCGCCTCACTGAATGGTGAGTCTTCTTTTTAGATTCAGGTAGAACATCTTGAAGGCAACTCATTGAATAACTATTCGTTCAATGACTTGATTATTGGGCATCACATTCTTCTTTGATTCAGGGATATCACTCATTGAGTACCGCCTCATTGAATGGTGAGTCTTCCTTTCAGACTCAGTTAGAACATATTGAAGGCAACTCACGGAATAACTATTCGTTCAATGACTTGATTAGCATTTAAATGGTTATCTAACACGCATGTTATTTTCTATTCAAATCCTTAGGTAAATATTATTTGGCACTAAACTGGCCCAACATTAAGTAAGGCGCGCGAAGTGCTACATCCACTTCAGGTATGCGACGTATGTACATACATTACACAGTCAGGCATTTGTAGCATAAGAAACCCAGATTGCATACATGCAAGAGGGTAATCTGTCTTATATGGAGACAGTGCTTTATGCACTTAAATATGCCTTTGGGGCATAAGAAACCCGGATTGTGTCCGTGCAAGAGGGTAATGTCTTAGACTCATATTTAGATTCAGATTCAGATTCAGTTTTAGTAACAATTTAGTTATAGTTTCATTATCAGTTCAGATATAAAAACATATATACAGTTCAACTATAGTCTCAATTCTGTTCCAATATAATTTAGTTATCAGTTTAGCTTAGTTATCAGTTCTGTTTCAAATCAACTTAGTTATCAGTTTTGTTCTAGTATAGTTCAGATATCTACTCAGTCTTAGTTTCAGATTTAATCATAGATTCAGCTTCAGTGTTAATACAACCGTTAGTTTACGTTAAGGTGACAAGGATTAGTTTCAGATTGGCCATAATATCAGCTTAGTAAAGGATTTGCAGTAAAGTAATCAATTAAATCGTGATTAAGATGCATTAATGATCATAACCTGCCTCAACTTATGTTTTAGCTCTAGCATTGCTTACTCACCAAGTCATCAGGACATACCGTGCTCAGTTTCATGTTTTTGCAAGTTAGAGTCTATGGATGTTTGGGCTTGTAGATTAGGAGGATGAATTTCAGGAACGGTAACGCTCATGAAAGATTAGGTGACGAACATCTCTTCCAATTGTTAAGGCCCTAAGCTCTTATGATTAAATGTCAAACTTGTATCAGTTAAGTTTTATTGTCGATCATACGTAAGAACAAGTAATTGTTTATGGGTCAAATTAAGGGTGTTTGGGTTAATACCTGCACTTCAAGTATTTTACAGTTTTGTTTGTACAAACAGATTATATGATACCTTATTATGTTTATTAATGATTGTATTCAGTTTTATTTTGTCTGGTTTTATAACAAGGAACTATAGCATATTTTTGATGAAAAATACTTCTACACTGTAATTATGCAGAAGTGCACCGATTTTATTTAGTAGTATGCCGGTTTCATAGAATTCAGAAAGTTCGTCGGACTTGCGATCAAGTACGCCGGTTTTATATATATTTTTTTAAAATCAGGTCGAGCGTTTCAAGTGACTAGGGAGGAGGTTTTGGGTGTGTGAGTGACCAGGGAATTGAAAGGGGAAAATGATAATGTGACATGGCGTGAAATCACATTTTGACTTTGACTTGAGTGATTACACTCGATGCTCTTAGAAAATATAACAAAACAAAAATCTTAGGTCAACAAGGGTAACGCTACAAGAGATTAAAATAAAAGTCATGTCAAGAGGGGAAAAAAACTGTCATAAGGTATAATATAATATTATATATAAACAACCATATGAAAAGATTTTAACCGTAGGTTTGTAATTTTCCTAAAGTTTCTAATGCAAAACCTAGACACATTACTTAGTCATGTTTTTATTCAATTCATGGGGATATATTAGTTTATCATCACTGAAAATTGCTAACACTAAGTATAGTAAACAAATCTTAAAGTAGTTTTATAAGTTAGACTCAATATCACTGTCTGAAAATAATAATAATAATAATAATAATAAAATAAAAAATAAAAATTAAAAAACTCTAATAGCACTAGTTGCAATATTTTTAATGTGTTAATTAATTTATAATGTGGGCTTTCCAACATAACATTAATTAAACTTATCATAGCTTTACTTAAAAGATGCTTTCTATTTACATGAGTGAGTTTTAAATTTGTTTTTATATAGGTTTTGTGTAAAAATAAATCTTCATATATAAATGCGGCAAATAACAGAGTGGAGACGGAATTTTATTTGTAATTTTGACTATAACCCCTACTCTTATAAGTGGAAAAGATTAGAAAGAAATTGTGAAGATATATTTCTCATTAAATTTTCCTTACTTTACACGCGTATAATGAGTAAAAGTTGATAAGTTGTACATATGCCAATTAAATCTTTTGGTGGATCAACAAATACATACACTAAATGAATACTTGTTGAACATTACATTCATATTAGATTTGCATATATGTAACTTTAGCTGATTAGTGCACTGGATTTGCAAATAATAACCCTATAGTTTTTGTTAAGCATTTCATATTTACATAATTATCACTTAACGAGTACTGAACATTCCATATTTAATATCACATAACATGTTTAAAATGATTAGAAGTTCAAAATTATGAAATATAAGAGTTCATCAAGGGTGTGTTTGGCAAAAGGAGCAGTACCAGTAGCAGTGAGCATCGTGAGCAGTAGATGTTTTTTTCTATTAAAACATTTGATTACATAGTTGTAGCTGTAATTATAATGCGTAAAACAATACCTAAATGTTCAACCCTCTTAAATGCTACTTCATGAAGCGTTGAAAAAGAAACATTCCGAAAAAAAGATAAAACTACTTGTTGCTTATCAAATGAGTATTAAAAATCAAAATGCTCAATGCTCGCCGCTTATCGCTCTTAAACGCTTTGCGCCAACCACACCCCAAATGTTAATTTTATAAATATGGAATGCTTAAGCAAAAACCATAAAGTTATTGTTAGCAAATCCCTTAATGGCTTAATATAACGGCTTACATGTAAATTAGTCAACCCACTAGTTTTCTTTTACAAAATAAAAAAAATGGAAATGATCAATTTGTATGAACAACAATTTTTAATTTAAATATAATTGTTAAGTGTACTAGGCATGTCTTGCCTTGTAGAAAAATTTTGAGACTAAAAAGTGGAGGCCAAATAAATTTAGATGAAAAAAATTGTCATAGCCAAATATTTAAAGCATGTGAAACAGTATATATCTTCTAAAATGTAACAAATAGCTAATAACTAATATCCTTAAAGAACAAATTTCTCACGACTCAGTATATATGTGTCATAGATATAGAACAAATTTCTCACGACTCATTTTTCGAATGTTTAGACTTTAGACCAATAGTAACAGCGACCTTTGATCAAAGAGATTTGAAACTGTTACTGTGGTGGTTTCATATGGTCAGGGTAGAATTGAAGGGCAATGCAAAATGTTAGGAATAGAGAGTCATGAAAGATGAGACTTCTTGCATTACTACAGGAGGAAGTTCATTGTGCAATGCCTATGGGTCTTTCTAAGGATATTAATGATGCCACAATTCGATTATTCTTTGATTTCCTACTGTGAGGATGGGATATGGAGCGTGGAAAGCCTTAGAAACTTCAATTGTGGAAATGTAGTTGATTTTCTTATATTCTACTTGTGGAGGAGGGCTGCTTTTGAGTATGGGATGATGCCGACTATTGGTTTATGGATTCTAAGTCATGCAGTGCTAGTATGAATGATAGATCAGTAGTAGGAAAAGTAGTTCTATGCTCTTGGGTAGCTACTGGAGGTTTTGGTTGGTCTGTTTGGAGTGAAGGGTTGTTGATGATGCCATTCTTGTGGTCTCTTCTAATCGTTAGGGGACCTTACTATGGCTGTTTTGCCCCATAAGGTCCCTCAGCCGACCTTACTTTTTGCATATGGTTTGTGCGTATGCAAGGACGGACCCAAGATTTTTAAAAGGGTGTTGCACAAAATAGATGTTGGGCTAACTAAAGTTACACTGTAAGAAATGAAAATAGCACAAAAAAAATTGGGGGTTGCACATCCTACAAAAACGGAAGTTTTGAAATCTTTTTGCACTTCGTGACTTAAAATCGGGTGTAGCCCGTGCCACACACGGCATACATGTGGGTCCGTCCATGTGCGTGTGAGTGTTTTTTAAATAATTTTTGTGAGGTATGTTTTTTTTGTGACTAGGTCACCTTACTACGGACTTAAGGTCATGAGTTTGATCTTAGAGAGAGAAGTTGATGTGCCACTGAGGTGACAAAAAAAACTTGAGATCACCATTAAGATCACCCTTTGATCGAGTACATCCAAAAATATATACAATTTAATCTATTGAATTGTATTTCATAAATTTATTAATTAAAAGAATATTATATTGGGACCATTTTATATTTCATAAGGAACCAATTCTCAATTCAAAATGAACCTTTTCTTCACTATAAATACCACATATTAGTTTGTTTGCAAGATCATGCCCATTTCAATACGCATTTGCCTTGCATTTTCTCTCAACTCACAAAAGTAATTTCATATGATTCAAAACTGAACCACCATCACCACCCACATTTTCAAGTTGCCACATAAGAATATATTCATTTCATTGCGTAATCATTTCAAAAAGTTGTTACTTTTTTTTAAATATATAAAAAGTATCAACAATGAAAATGACTATGATGGGATGCCAACAAGCTCAACCATCTTTAATACAAATGCCAACTGGTGGTATGGACTTATCAGTGCTTCGACATCGACCACAAAAAGATAAAGTAGTAGTTGTTATGGGTGCAACGGGTACGGGTAAGTCTCGTCTCTCGATCGACCTTGCCACACGCTACCCCGCCGAAATAATAAATTCAGATAAAATACAAGTTTACGAAGGTTTAGAGATAGCAACAAATAAAATGACTTATGAGGAGTGTGAGGGGGTCCCCCATCACCTTATGGGGATAGTGGACCCCGAAGCCGATTTTACCGCTCAAAATTTCGTTAGCACGGCTTCTCTTACGATGAAATCGATAGTGGGAAGAGGCAAACTTCCCATTATAGCGGGTGGATCGAATTCATTCATTGAAGCATTAATTGATGATCAAAATTACGAGTTTCGTTCACGATACGACGTTTGTTTCTTATGGGTTGATGTTGCAATGCCAGTGCTTCATCGATTTGTATCAGATCGAGTCGATCGAATGGTATCCGCAGGTATTGTTGAAGAAGTTAGAGAAATGTATAACCCTAATTCGGATTACTCGAAAGGAATTCGACGAGCTATTGGAGTCCCGGAATTCGATGCTTATTTTCGTGAAGAATATTCATCTTCGAGTGACGAGAAAAATTGCAAGAAATTATTAGAAGAAGCAATCAATCAAACAAAGATAAATACATGTAAACTCGCGTGTAGACAACTTGAAAAAATTCGTCGATTACGAAATGTTAAAGGGTGGGAAATTCATCGGTTGGACGCTACTCCAGTTTTTCAAAAACAAGGGCAAGAAGCCGACGAATTATGGGCAGAGTCTGTTGCAGGACCCGGTTTGATGATTGTAAAGCAATTTTTGTACAATTTTGGTTACTCTCGAAGCTTTGTGGGAGCCGGCGACAATGGCCGGAGAATGAATAAAAGAGCAGCACCAACCAGGACTATGGTTGCCGCCGCTCTTTAGTATATAAAGGAATACTATTCCATTATCAACTTGATAGAACATACATTGACAAATTTTTGTACGAATAAGAAAATGGTAGTCGAGTGATTTTACAATTTTTGTCCCGGGGTTGTGACATGCATTGTTGCTTTGTATCGCACAAGTGACGACGTATTTTTTATAATTTTCGGGTAAAATCTTCTTTTACCTTGTTATTTATGTAATTTCTACTTTACATAAAATAATAACATTACTTTATATGGGTTAGACTTTGATTCCAGTTGTGTGATTGATATTAGTTATTACCAGTTGAGTCATAATAATAAGAGTACACAATATGCGTATAGTTACAAGAAATATACAAATTATATTATTTATTTTTTTTTCAATATAGATATAATGCCCGCGCACGCGCGGAGTTTTTTCTAATCATTTAAATGAATTATTATTTTTAATTTCGGGTTTTAATTATTTTAAAAGGACCTTCAAAACCATTGTACTTTGATTGAGGTATTAAATTAGGGTTATTTACGAATGTAGTGGGTTTTAATATTAATTAGATTTGGAGGAGATGTTCTTGTATCAATGATTGTGCGTGAATGAATGATAAGAGATCGAGTTTGATTGATGGAGGAGGAATTTGGGAATGTTGGGACTTCAAATATTTAGTGGGAATGATACTGAATTTTAAGTTTCAGCCCAAATCTTTGAAAAATTTGCTCCACCGTTTTCAAGTTTTAATTTTTTATATTTTGACACATATATTTTTGTAAGTTTTTATTGAATGATTACAAATCACATTTTTTTTTTTTTTTTTTTTTAGAATATGGATAAATTTAGAAGTATTTAAGTTTTTCTTATTTAATATTTAAGAAAATAATAATAATAATAATTTGATTATTACTTAATAAGGTATGATTTGATTTTTTTGAAATGTAAAAGTCCCCACTAGAGGTTTTGTTTTATTATATAAAAGATATGCCATGTAACCTATAATTTATTATTATTATTATTATTATTATTATTATTATTATTATTATTATTATTATTTTTATTATTTAGAATGGCTTGTTAGTTGTTAATGGTTAGCAGTGACATCCAATTGGGCAGTATGCTGACCCTTAACTCCACCTATATTTTCTCCTATTCCGCCTAAAGTTCTTAGTTGTTAGTCGAGTGATTTTAATTCAAAGTTGACCACGATTATAACAAATCATCAAATTATATAACGATTTGTTATAATTTGAAAATGCATGTTTATTTAGAGACAAACTCATTTAATAATAGGGTTTGTCTAACAACTATCAACAGAGCACCGGTTAGAGTGTATTTATCAAATATTATTTTTTAAGAATGCATTTAATACGTGATGGAATTAGGGGGATCCTACGGTGTCAAGGGACCTCGATGAAATTCTGTTTTGTAATGTTTATATTTTTTGTTTAGTTACCTACTTTATACAATGAAAAGTAAACTCTAATTTTAATCAAAGCCTTGATATTACACTTCGAAAATTTTGTGCATCGGGTTCTTTTTAATTTTGGTTTCGTCACCATTTAATACACGTTAATTAAGTTTGTATATTACCGTAATTGAATTTGATTTATAATTTTATAAACTTAAAATTTCTTTTATGCTTACCTTGTATTTTTTTTCGAACATTCAGTCGGGATACGACATCTGGGAAACCTCACTAAATAATAGTGAAGCCTTGCACGTACCCTAGACAACGAGATGTTGACCATGGGCCGTTACAAGTATTCGGAGGGAAAAACCCCAAGGCTTGCCATCCCTAAGGATCGAACTCAAGACCTTGGGTAAAACCGGGAGTGCCTCTGACCAGCTGGGCTGATCATTGACTTAGGGCAACGGTTAAACATTTTTTTTTTAGTTTTAAAATTTTGTTTACTTGGTGTAGTTTGGGTTCTAATCATTGGCAATCATTGACTCGTGGTCAACTTTTATTCTTCAGGTTTAAAAAAAAAGTTAGGCCATGATAAAGACAACTGAAATATTTTATTAAGATATTTAGAAAGAATATTTTAACTATATCAAGTGTATTGGAGAGTACAGGATTGGAGAAACAGAACTTTATCTTATGCTGGGAGATTACAGTTGATCGCTTCAGTTCTTTCCTCTATGCAAGTGTATTGGGCTTCTGTTTTCATTCTGCCTAAGACTGTGGTTAAGGAGATTAATAAGTTGCTTAAAAGTTTCCTGTGGTGTCAAGGGGAGATTTCTAAAGGAAAAGCTAAAATATCATGGGAGAATATTTGTAAACCAAAAGATCAAGGGGGTTTGGGCATAAAAGATTTGCAGACTTGGAATGAGGTATTAATTTTGAAGCATCTTTGGAACATAGCTGCTAAGAAAGATACTATGTGGGTTAAATGGATTAATGTGGAAAAGTTGAGAGGTAAAAATTTATGGGAAGTGAGTCAGGATAGTACTAGCAGTATTGGATGGAAGAATATTTTGAATCTTAGAGAGAAAGCTAAGAATCATGTGTTTTATAAACTTGGAAATGGTAGAAATGTGTCTGTTTGGTTTGATAGATGGAACAGTGAAGGGCCTTTGAGTGAATTTATTTCTACTAGAGAAATCTATAATGCAAGATTGAAGCTGGATTGCACAGTTGAGGATTTGGTTGTTAAAAATAATTGGTGTTGGCCAATGGATTGGAGTGATAAATTTCCCAGGCTGAAAAACATTCAGGTTCCAATGTTGAATAGTGGTTGTGAGGATAAAGCTATGTGGGTGACAAACTCAGGTAAAAATGCAGAGTATGCTACAAGAACAGTTTGGTGTGATTTGAGTAGAAATGGAAATACTGTTGTATGGAAAGATGTGGTGTGGTACTCTCAAAATATTCCTAGACACTCATTTGTTTTATGGTTGGCAGTTCAAGAAAGATTAATGACACAAGACAGAATAGCAGCCTAGAAACAGGATGATGAGTTGAAATGTACATTTTGTAATCAATGCCAGGACTCCCATGAACACCTGTTCTTTCAATGCCAATATACTGAAAAAGTTTGGTGTTTAATGCAAGAGTTCATTGATAAAAGGTTTTCTTTCAATTGGAAATGCATAATTGATGAATTCTCCAAGTTGAAAGCTAACAGAAACATATGGAGTACAATGAGAAGGCTTGTGCTGGGTGCAACTGTATATTTTGTGTGGCAAGAGAGAAATGTCAGATTATTCAAGGATAAAGAAAGAAGTGCTGATACTCTTGTGCAGAACATTATGGATAGTATAAAGTGGAGAATTATGAGCTTTACTATCAAAGATTCAGCTGCAGTGAAGGAAGTGGAAACAAAATGGAATGTGAAACTCAAAAGAGCAGTGAGATGAATTTGTTTGATGATGTTTGTCTATCTGAAGCATGCTTCTGTGAATGTTGTGATAGAATTTAAAGTTGTATACAGTATAGGGTATGTTTGTTTGTTGTATGAACATTTATTTGTGTAGTCTCAAGTATAACATCATGGGGATGTCCATGAGTGTAGTGAGAGACTTACTCTTTTTGTGATTAATAATATTTCTCCTTTTAAAAAAAAATAAAAATTAACTATATCATATGTTATAAAAAAACATGTGTGATGTATTTAGAGGTGTCAAAAACCTCGACCAGACTCGAATCCGATTAAGTCTATTTGGGTCGGTGTACTCTGATCAATATTTTTATTCGGGTTATTCAGGTAAACCCGAATACTAATAAGGTCAGGTATCGGTTTGAAAATATTTGATGACTCGGGTTCAGGTTGACTCGATTGACCCGAGTACTTTTTTCTAATTTTTAATATAATTTTTATCAATTATCTATTTAAACGAGTACAAATAGGCGAATTTTATTACATTTTAATCATATTCGGGTTGACCCAAACCCGAATGGATCCAACCCGAATTGACCCGAACCCGAGTAACCTGAATTCAAATAGGGTCGGGTTCGGGTATGTTATTTATAGCCTTGACCCGACTTTGACCCGACACGAATTGACCCGACCAACCCGACCCGATTAACACCCGTAGACGTATTGTCTATTTTGTTTCCAAGTTATAACTGCACTAAAGTAGTTTTGTTAATGACCGAGGTCAAATGAGAAGAAATTTTAAAATAAAAATGATGAGAAATAACTATAATCACACATTAGATATGAATCGATTTGAATTAGATGCATCCCTAATCTTTTAGATTCAACATAATATATTTTTTAGCTAAAAGTTAGATGCAATTAGATGCATTTCATCAAGTTAGGCGAATCTTATGTATTTTTCGTAATCTACGGGTCAAATTTATTGCTAGTACTACTTTGCATCGTTTTCACTTCAAAATCACTTTTTAAACTAATTGATGCATCTAAATGAATAGAGATGTATCTAATTCAAATCGATACATCTCAAATGTGTGATTATAGTTATTGTTAGCTGTAATTTTCAATTATCCACTAAGGGATAAGGTTGATGTGTAGATGATTAGCTGTAGATTAACTAGGCATTAAAGGGTAATTAGCAATTTACCCTAAATAGTTTTGTATAGTCCCTATTTATTCATTGTATCATTGTACGTATCTCAATCATCAAATAATACAAAAGATATGTTGGGTCCGTCAGTACCCAAGCGTCCTGAAAACAGGATTTGAGTACAAATTAGCCCAAGTGTTAAACAACCGAGAACGCTCTCAGGTCACTGAGTGAACAGTCACTCAGTAAGTTACCTTCAGGATGCTTATGAAGAGTCTAAGAAGAAAGATTCACCATTCAGTGAGGCGGAACTCCCTGAGTGTCACTTAAGCCAAAGAAGAAGGTAATGGGTTCAGTGAGTGATAATAATAACTCACTGAACCCCAGTCTCCTCAACAACTATAATGATTGAAAACTGAAGACTGAAGACCAAGCCTGAAGGATCTGAAGTCTGAAGGAAAGGCGGGACAAGGCGGGAAGAGTTTGAATAGATAAGGAGATGTCCTTATCAGGGCCAAAGTCAAACTTTCCCTTAACGGCTTGAGAACAAGAACAGTGTTATCACTGACACTCAGAAAGCATTTTTAACTTAGTCCCAAAATAGATTCTTGTAACTGTCAAAATACTGTTGTATTTTGTCAGACTAGCTAGGTCATTCTTTTTGTATTTTTAGTCACAGGTGCTCTTTTATACTTGTGTATAAATAGGATCATAAAGGAGAAAAGTGGACAAGTTTTGTGCATTAAAAGCTTAGACTTTCACAAAACCACTTTTCTCCCCCAAAGAACAACCTAGTCCCTGAGATAGCTCAGTGGTTCATTCATTGTTGCCACTCAAGCATAACTTGATTTTAGTGAAGAGAACATACATACCTTGTCCTTTCAATCTCAAGTGTTATTTCCGCTAACACTTGGGTATAGATTCTTTTGATTAATTTCTAATAAGAATTTAAATGTTGAAAAACTTGTGTTTTATCTTTTACGTTTTACTTATTTGTCTAAATTAATCAATACATTAAGTCAGTCATAGAACACAATTAGATTAACTTTGTAGTTATCTCTACTTGTGTAACGGGAACAACAAGTGGTATCAGAGCCTCTGGTTTGTAAAATCTTTTCAAAAACTAAAGAGTGCTCTAAGGTTTTTAAAACCAAGATCCTACTATGGCTGATATTAATGTCCCCCAGCTCGTCGACAAAAAGGGAGGAAGCTATTCAGCTGTTGCTCCCAGACTTGAAGCTGGAAAATTTAGCAAGTGGAAAAAGCGTATGCTTTGCTACTTGACTGGTATGGAACCATACTACATCACTTGTATCAATGAAGGTCCTTATGTCCCTACGACTGCTGAAGGGTTACCTAAACCTGAAGCTCAGTGGACTATTGATGAGAGAAGGGTGGTCAACCAAGACCAGCGCCTGAAAAGCATCATTATATCTTGTCTTCCTGACGATACAATGGAATCAGTCATTAACTGTACATCAGCCAAACAAACTTGGTTTGACTTGGTTCATAGCTTTGAAGGCCCCTCAGATACCAAGGAAAACAGGATCATGGACCTGAAACTTGAGTATAACACTTTCAGGGCCAAAGACTCTGAAAGTCTCTCTCAGACCTATACCAGATACAAGACCCTGATAAATGAATTATCAAATGATGGTGTAGTTTTGTCTAAGCATGAGATCAATGTTGGCTTTGTCAACAGTCTCCCTGAGAAGTGGTTAAACTTCTCTTAAGGCCTCAGGAATGCTAACCACATCCAGACCCTTGAGCTCCCTGAGATCTATGGGAAGTTTGTCTATGAGGACAACTTAATCTCTAGGAGATACCCTGACTCAAAGAAAGCTCTTGAGACCAAAAAGGCCCTAACTATCTCACCCATATCAATTGCCTTTTATTCTAATCGTGTTGTGCAAGATTTCCAAGAGGATTCTGATGATGAGGTTGATGAAAGAACTAGTGAGGAGTACCTAAATGATTTACATTTAGAATTTCAAGAAAGGGCACTCCTTGCTAATTCAAAACGTTTTATCAAAAGAAATCAGTCAAACTTTTCAAAAGCTAAAGCAAATGAAGCCACTGAATGTTTCAAATGTGGTAAAAAGGGTCATTTTGCTAAAGTCTGTTTTTCAAAAACCATCTCAGAGCCCTCTTACAAATTTTCTGGAAACAGTTCTTCTTCAGGAACTGGCAAGTTTCAACCTAAAATGCTTCAGTCTACCCAAAATTTTCAAAACAATACTGTTCAAAAGGGTCAAAAAGATTTTGAAGCAAAATATAGAAAAGCCAAGGCTAAACTTGCTCTCCTTGAGGCCAATCCCTCAAGTCCTTAGGCTACTCAAACTTCCAAACCTGTTCAAGCAAAGAACAAGGTTCTTGTAGCTGAAGCCTATGACTGGGATGAAGAAGAGGTCTCCTCAGATGATGAAGAAGTTAGAGTCAGTGCACGGATGGCACTTTCAGACAATGATCAGCTGGCTATTGGAAAAAGCCATGCAAGAAATGGAGAGTGGGTCAACATAACCATGAAAAAGGTAAATATTTTACTTTCTATGGATGATGATTCTGATTGGCAGTCTTATATGAATTACATTAATGTTGATCTTAAGTTTTTTGAAGAGCAAAGACTTAATTTGTTGTCAAAATATAATAATCTTGTGTTAGAATTAAATAAGTGTAGAGATGAATTACTTGTTTTAAAACAAGCCAAGCTAGAAGCTGTTACACTTCAAATTCAAAACACTGAAATTTTGAAACAAAATCAAGCTCTCCAAGCTGAGCTTAACAAAGAAAAGGCTGTCATTGAAAGCTGGACTAAAAAGAACCCTAAAGTCTATAAAACTGTTAGTCTTATTCCTAGTGAAAACAAGAAAGTTATAGGAAAAGACCAACTCACTGAATCCCCCAGTGAGAGTCATAGTGAAAAGGCCTTTATTCCAGCCGGCATATCTTTTGAGGAAGAAATGGAACCAAAATCTAGTGACTGGGTCATAAGAAATAATCCAGTCAGTAAGTTGCCAAACTTTGAGACTGGAAAAATCCTGCAACCCGAAAGTCAGGCTTTGAAAGATATGCTTAGACTCACTGACAAACCCAGTAGCACTGAGTCAGTCAATGACTCTGAATCAGAATCACTTGCACCAATCCCACCTCTAAAAGTCCTTCAGGGAGCTGCACCAAGCTCAAACCTCACACCATTAGTCTACTCTCAGCATTCTCCAAAGGAGAAGCCAGGAATGAGAAAAACCATCCTGAAAAGGCAAACACCTGAAGTCGCAGTTCCTACTGATGACTCAACAACTTCAGTCCCTTCTGAAGTAAAAACTGAAATCCCTGACTCAAAATATGATCAATTGGCTGAGCTTGTTAGGAAGCTGAGTGAGAAGATTGAATCTTCTGAGAAACCTTCTCAATCTAAGATGAAGGAACCCAGATCAGCTTCCTCAAGTACCACCAAACCAAAACTCTCAAAACCTCAGCAGAGATGTGAGATGTGTAACTATACCAATCATTCTACTGATGATTGCTATAGAATCCTCTTTTGCATGGTATGCAAAAAGGAAGATCACAGAACTTCTGATCACTTGTCATACACAACCACATCCAAAGCTGCAAACTTTAAAGCACGAGCTTTCAAGTATCCCTCTGATTCTAAGCAGAAACACAAACAAAAGGCTAAGCCTTTGTCACCTTGCCCACACTGTGGGTTTAACGACCACCTTCCTAAGGATTGCATAATGGACACTAGTTGTGACATATGTGGAGATCCCACTCATGAGACCTCAGGACATGAGAAGGTCATTCAGGCTAGAAGAGGAATCCCTAAGTCATCCTCTCAATCTACTGAGTCCGCTTCTGCAATCAAATGAAAAATCTGTGGAAGCTCAGTCCATTCAACCACTGATCATGCATCAATTGTTACTTTTAAAAAGGCCATTAAAGCCAAGCCCTCCAAGAATAGGGGTCCTAGAAAGAACTAACTCAGTTTATCATTTGTGCAGAGACATGCCAGGGAGCCAATTTGGCATCTAGATAGTGGATGTTCAAGGAGCATGACTGGTGTGAAAGAGTATATGCACAAATATGTAGAAGAACCAGGACCTCAGGTGGTATTTGCTGATAACTCATCATGTCTCACTGAAGGTTATGGTTCAGTAAACTGTAGTGGTATAGTATTTACTAGGATAGCTTATGTAAATGGTCTTAAGTACAATTTAATCAGTGTCAGTCAACTATGTGATGCAAAATACATAGTTCAGTTTGATGATAAGCAAGGTACCATCTTCAATGCAAATAAGGAAGTTGTCCTTATTGCACCAAGAAGACAAGATGTTTATGTGTTAGACATGAATACTCTAACTTAGAATGGAACATGTCTCTTTGCTAAAGCCACTGAAACTCTCAACTGGCTTTGGCATAAGAGACTCTCCCATCTGAACTTCAAAAACATAAACAATCTTGTCAAACAAAACAAGGTTCTTGGCTTACCATCACTTGTGTTTTCAAAGGATAAACCTTGCTCTGCTTGTGAAAAAGGTAAACATCATAGAGCATCCTTTAAAACCAAAACAAACTTCTCCATCAGAAGCTGCCTTCATCTTCTCCATATGGATCTCTATGGGCCCATCAGTCCTAGATCCATTGACCATGAGAAGTATACTCTGGTCATTGTGGATGAATACTCAAGATACACTTGGGTTTACTTCCTGACCAAAAAGAGTCAGGCAGCTGGAACAATCATGTCCTTTGTCAGGAACATTGAAAACCAAAATGACATAAAAGTAAAACAAATCAGGACTGACAATGGGACAGAGTTCAGAAACCCTGAACTTGAATGTTTCTGTGATGAGAAAGGAATCTCTCAGAACTTCTCCTCTCCTTACAAACCTGAACAAAATGGTGTTATTGAAAGGAAGAATAGAATACTCATTGAGGCTGCTAGGACAATGCTAAATGGATCAGTCATATCCAGACACTTTTGGACTGAAGCAGTCAAAACTGCCTGTTATACACAAAACAGATCCATCATTGTCAAGAGACATAGCAAAACTCCTTATGAGTTATTCAAGGGAAGAATCCCTGACATCAGCTATTTTCATGTCTTTGGGTGTCCTGTGTTTATTCACAATCACAAGGATCACTTAGGGAAATTTGATACCAAAGCTGATGATGGATACTTCCTAGGATATTCTCTAGTCTCAAAAGCCTTCAGGGTGTTCAACAC
This sequence comes from Artemisia tridentata subsp. tridentata, assembly GCA_021014915.2. NCBI lineage: Eukaryota > Viridiplantae > Streptophyta > Magnoliopsida > Asterales > Asteraceae > Artemisia > Artemisia tridentata. The sequence goes on along the minus strand of CP139506.1, from coordinate 76,625,714 downwards.
AAGGAGACAACAGACTGAGGAAACATTTCATGTCACCTTTGATGAGAGTACTAAAGCAATCAGATTCTCAAACACCTTAGTGGAAGAGATAGGAATTGATGATTCATCAAGATATCCTCCTGATGAATATCATCCTGACAATAATCCTTCCACTCAATATCAAGCTCATGCTGATATTTCATACTACATTGTCCCTCACAACCTTCCTTACCCCACCATCACTGAGTTTGTTGAAGCACAGAAAAGTATTGATGCAATCAATCAGTCTGAACAAAGTGCCCAGGAACCAATCAATCTCAGTGATCAGCCAAGTCAGTCAGACACTCAAGATCCTGAAGATCATCAAGTGTCTGCACCAGAACCCACACCTCCACCCAACCAGGCCTCCATAAGTTCTAATCAGTATCCAAGACCTCAGGACAGTTGGACTAGGTCTAAAGATATAGAACTTGTCAATATAATTGGAGAGCCTACTGAAGGCATGCTTACTAGAAGCATGGCTGCTAAACTAAAAGCATCCTCATCCAATGAATGCCTATTTCTGGACTTCATTTCCACTATTGAACCTAAAAGTGTCAAAGAAACACTTAAACATCCTAGTTGGGTTCAGACCATGCATGATGAACTGGAACAATTTGACAGAAATAAGGTAATGACCTTAGTCAAGTGTCCTCAGGATGTTTCAGTCATTGGCATGAAATGGGTATTCAAAAACAAAACTAATAAAAATGGCATAGTCATTAAAAACAAGGCCAGACTTGTAGCCAAAGGCTATAATCAACAAAAAGGCATTGACTATGAAGAGACATTTGCACCAGTGGCAAGGATGGAAGCCATCAGGATCTTCCTTGCATTTGCAACCTACATGAACTTCAAAGTGTACCAAATGGATGTAAAAAGTGCATTCTTAAATGGTTCACTGAAAGAAGAAGTTTATGTTCAACAACCTACTGGATTTGAAAGCTGTGAGTTTTCTGACCATGTCTGCAAGCTTGATAAAGCCCTTTATGGACTGAAACAAGCTCCTAGGGCATGGTATGAAACTCTCTCAGCCTTCCTCATCCAAAACAAATTTGTCAGAGGCAAGATAGACAACACATTTTTTATCTACAGGACAAATGGAGATGTCATTCTTGTTCAAGTATATGTGGATGACATCATATTTGGCTCAACAAGTTATAAACTTTGCAAACAGTTTGAAAAACTTATGGCAAAGAAATTTGAAATGAGCATGATGGGAGAACTGACCTACTTCCTTGGACTGCAAATCAAGCAGACTGATAAGGGAACTCCATCAGTCAAGAGAAGTACACTAGAAGCCTACTGAAAAAGTATGAGCTCAGTGATTATGCCTCAGTGAAAACTCCCATGGTTTTTCCAAACAACCTTGGTCCTATCCTTGCTGGTAAACCAGTCAATCAAACTCTATACAGAGGAATGATTAGGTCACTGATGTATCTACTTGCATCAAAGCCTGACATCCAAATCTCAGTATGTTTGTGTGCCAGATATCAATCTGAACCAAAAGAATCACATCTCACAGCTGTGAAAAGGATACTCAGGTACCTGAAAAGTACTCCAAGTCTTGGATTGTACTATCCTAAGTGTTCAGGATTTGATCTCAAAAGATACTCAGACTCTGACTATGCTGGCTGCAACTTGGATAGAAAAAGTACCTCAGGCTCCTGCCAATTCCTTGGTGGAAAACTAGTCTGTTGGAGTGCTAAGAAGCAACAATCAGTTGCCTTGTCCTCAGCAGAAGCTGAATATGTTGCAGCAGCCAGTTGTTGTGCAAATGTACTATGGATGAAAAGTCAACTCAGTGACTATGACATCCATTATAAGATGGTTCCCATCTTTTGTGATAACACAAGTGCAATTGCTATCTCTAACAACCCTGTTCTTTATCAGAGAACCAAACACATTGATATCAGATATCATTTCATCAGGGACCATGTCATGAATGGTGACATTGAATTACACTTCATTCCCACTGAATATCAGCTAACTGATATCTTCACCAAATCATTGGATGAACCAACTATCACAAGACTAAAAGCTGAATTTGGAATGTTGGATATTGAGAATCAGTCCACTGATTGAATCCTTCCAACTAAGTGTAAATTCTGAAAACCTCAGGTCCCTGACTCAATGTGTCTCTCAGTGAATAAGATCACTGAATAACCTCCCTGAACCCCCACACTGAATGAAAAGTCATTCAGGGACCTCAAGGTGACATTCAATGCTATACTTAATGCTCTAAGTATTTAGTTAGTAAATTTCCGAGGTTGGTAACTGAATACCTATTTAATATAGGAATATATGTTCTTATACCAACTGGCATCCACATCATGGGCCCCCACTTCATCACCACAAATCCCGCTTGGCATTTAATGCCTCTTCTCACACACAATATCCCTTAATATTATATGTGTGTGATGTGTCTCGCGACTACTAGTTTTAAATTTATAACACGAATTACCGGATAAAGCTAAGAACACACGGGCAAGTATGACCCTTTCGTATGTAGCTAGTTTTGGTTGGTAAGCCGAGGTCGTTCACTAGGATTTGGGTGTTTTCAATTGTGAAGAGTCTATGTAAGGATAAGCAATAAAAAGGTGGTAATTGGTTGCCACGTCCCAAAATACCATGTAAGTAACAAGTAACACTAAGAATGATGATTATGTGAATTCAATAAGATTAAAAACAATACTTTTTTGGAACTAGTATCTATTTCAATGGAGTGTATGGAGTATCGGGTAGATATCAAACAATAGCAAACAAAATCAGAGTTAATACAATTCCAATTCAATGGGTGACATCATGAAATTGCATACACCATGGTTTAGACTAACACTTCCTTTCGGCCTTTTTAATGTTATTATAAACCAATTCATTATAAACCATTTGTTAGAAATATTAGTTTTACCAATTTGTTCATAAGAACCCTTTCGACCTAAACAAGTCCATTTAACATGTTTATTCATAGTTGTCAATTATGAAATACCAAACATATATGCGCATTAACATTTGGAACAAATCATAAAAAGAAGTTCCTTCGACCTTATAAATCCGGTTATGATTTATCAACAAGTTATTTAGACATGTTACAATTCAAACAAACTCATAAGCAAAGCCATAATTCTATATTGCAAAATACCAAACACTCCATATCAATATTCACATGATTCCAAACAAGTATAAATAAAACTAACCACTCATGTCAATCAAAGACATAAACTCATAAACTTTAGCATTAGAAAACATAATTAAAAGGTCTTACAATGATGTAAATAAGATTACAAATGATGAAGTATTGATGCCTCAAAGTTTGGTGATGATTTCTTGATGTTTTGACCTCCAATTGATGATTTCTTGAACCTCCAAAGTTTCCAAGGTCTCTATGGACGAATTTTGGCTATTGAGAGAGAGTAGTGGTGAGAGAAGAGGTTTTCTCTCAAGTTGGGATTAAGTTGTGTGTCTTCAAATGATTACAAGAGCTCTATTTATACTACTCTCAAGCCTAGGGGTCATCAATGCTCCAACTTGGCCAACAAGCATCCTAGAATGGCCTAGAATCAACTTGGGAAGGATCTAGAATTGGCTTGTACACTTTTGGAGTCTTAGTAATGAAGTTTTGGCTGACCAGACAACTCCAACCGATCGGTATTCAACCCAACCGATCGGTTTTAGCTCCATCCGAATCGGTTGCGGGCCCATACCGATCTGATGGAGACACCTGTGTTGTATATTTTTCTCTTAGCTTTCCGTGGCCGCTTGAATCAACTAAATCCGAGTTCGTATGCTCAAGTTATGGCCAAAATGGTGGAGGTGTGTCGGGAACAACGAGTCTTCCGTTCTTTCTTCGTTTGAGCTTCTTTTCTTCATTTCTTTCCTCGTTTTCCCTCTTGTGCTTTATTCTTGAGTCTTTGGAGTGACAAACTTCATGACTTTATCTTCTCGAATATACTCCAAGAGACTTTCATTTGTCGGGAATTCTTCGTACATGCATAAATCTTCGTTTATTGATCATTTTTTCGGCTTTTTCTTGGTTTTCCTGTACTTGAGCTTCCATGAACCTAAAATAGAAATTATACTTCATTAAGTACCATAAGTTCATAAAAGTGATCAAAATATATGCATAAAATCCACGATAACACTCCTAAAAACATGTACAATTTGAGCGTTATCAGTGTGTGATGTCACTCTGCAAATTACACTTTTTGCAGATGGAACAACTGTTCACCTCGACAGTTGCGCAAAACCCGGGAAAGTGAAAAGTTGGCATTTAATGCGTACCTCAAATGTTTATACAAAATAGTTTTTAAACTTTTGAGAAAAATACGCTTAGTGCCAAAACCACCTCTTCTCCAATTTCCTATAAATACCCCCAAACAAAATAACACACACACGTTTTAGAAAATTTTGAATCAAACTCTTTCCCTTTTTCTTCAAAACTAGTGTGTGTTCTTCATCTTTAGACTCAGGCCATTTTTCTTGCAAAACCAAGACCATCTTTTTAAATGGCTGCTTCTAAAGCTATAACCTGCGCCCCTAATGTGGAATTCACAATGGAGGGCGTGGATATGACCAAAAACAATTTTATAGGGAATTTTGCCTACTCGGAAAAATTTTCGGCGTATAAGGATGTAGTTAAATACCTACAAAACTGCTTCCTTTCTACAGCCTTTACCAAAACACCCCCAGTCATATATCATGACTATTTAAGGGAGTTCTGGTGTACAGCAGTGGCCACAAGCCCTGATGACATCAAGGACTCCATAATCAGATTCTCAATGATGAATGGGAGAAAGACCCTCTCCCTGAATTACCAAACCTTCATCAAGGCCACAAGCCTTGATTTCGCTGAGAACTTCGACCCTCAGCCCACTGAAGCAGAAGTAAAAGCCGAATTGCTTTTACTTGGGCCACATGACGAGAAACACCCTGATGTGGCCCCAGGGACCCTGTTGGCCAAAGCCCCAATAATCAAGACCTGGTTTCCTGCTGTCTGGAGGATCCTGATGACCTTTGTCATTCAAGTCCTTGGTGGCAATAAATCCTCCACGGAGCAATTGAACACATCACAACAAATGATAGTGTTCAGCCTCCTCGAGGGTAGAAAAATAGATATTGGAGAGACAATCTTCAGAGACCTCATAGCCAAGCTATCAGGGAAGTCTAGGCAAAGACACATGTCTTACCCTAGGTTCATTTCCTGTGTGCTTCAGGACTTATTAGGCTCCGAACATGTTAGGCCAAATGTCCAGGGATCCAAACCTGATGTCCTACACAAGGCCAACTATTCGAGAGACCTCACTGAGGTTACACCAATTGCCCTGACCACATATATGCTGATGGTCATTCAGGGCCATGAAGCTGTATCTCCTATACCTTCTCCTTCCAAGAAGGAGAAGAAGAAAAAGAAGGCAAGGTCCAGGAAGGTGGTTCAACCCAAACCACTCGCCACTGAGACACCCACAACTGAGACCCACTTGGCCATAAAACAACCGCCAACGGAGGGCTCTGAGAAATCACCCTCAGGGTCCTCAGGCAAACCCGCTCCTCATGGCTCTGCTGACATATACAAGTCAGTGGGGTCAGGAACCTTCCAACTCTCACATCCCGATGAAGGCATTCGTCAATCACCACCTTTGCCTGAGGGAGAACAGGGTCCTATATCCTTAGTGGAGCAGCACCACTCTGCTGAGAAAGGGACCTACACCCTCTCACTTCTCGTTTACTGCTTTGACAGATCACAGTAAGAGTCTCAGGGAGTACTGGCCCCTAAATCTTCACCAGGGCAGCACAACCTTGGTGGAAAGGGGGGCCTCAACATACAACTTCCCGTTTACGGCTCTGATAAATCACAATCAGGGTCTCAGGGAGAAACGGTCCCTAAATCCTCGTCAGGGCAGTACAACCCTGATGGGAAGGGGGACCTCAACATCTCACTGCCTAGTGATGGTACTGGAGAATACCCACCAGTCCTTGAAGGCACCCAAGGGGACAAAGACTCAGGGGGCATATGACCACCCGCTGATACGGAACCTAAAACCCCCCACGGTGGATCCAGTCTCTCGGGAACTGAATCCATGAACCAGGAAGAGAAAACCCACTCTGTTCACCTGGAGGGGTCAGGACCTGGCCACAATGAAGGTGAGCCCTCTTTTGAGGGGGAGCCGGATTCACCCAAGGTTCCTACTCTTGCGGATCTTCAGACGCTCATAGATGAAGAATCAGAAGAAGAGATGGTTGATTTTGGGGATGAAGTAATTTTTGGTGCTGGGGATGACATGGAGACTGACACATATAACTCTCCTCAGAACACTAAACAACCAACCTCTTCTCCTCCTCCTGAGGATCAACAAGAACCCCATACCAACCCAACAACATCATCATCATCATCAGACAACTCCAAAGAATCTGCTCCTGCTACTCTTCCATATTTGCAGAAGTATGACAACATTCTTCCTCTCACGAAAAGGCAGCTAGTAAAGTTCCTCAGAAAAGCCAACACTGCCCTCTTCTGCGAGATCACTGAAGAACAATGGGATCAGCACACTGAAGCAGCAGTCTCCTATGCTGACTTCAGGGTTGCTGTTGAAGAATCTCAGGGTAAACTACATCAGGTCGCTAAATTCACTGATAAAAAAATTAGCGACCTGAAGACATCTCTTGATCATCTGGGTTCTGCACAAGACACGCAGTTCTACATTGTCTTGACAACTCTTAGTGCCATTCAAGACGAGTTCAAAGATGATCCTGCCCTGGTTACCAAGCTGACTGAGTTCATGGATACTCAGAAGACCACCTCCTACAACATTGCTGAGATTCTAAAGCTTCTTCAAGAGGTGGATCCTAAACCACTCAGGTCTCAGCAAGATACCATTCAACATTCAGTAGCTGATACTCAGGAGTGCCTGACAAAAATATCCTCAGCCTTTGATCAGCTATCCAGCAAACATAATGAGCTGATCACTCACTACACCACCAAGGTCACTGAACTCACAGACACTCAAGCTACCATGGCGGAAGACATCTCCGCACTGAAGAATGAGACCACTAACATTAAGAGCATGGTCTCCACCATCCTGTCTATTCTTCAGAATTCTCCAGTTACCCCACCTCCTCAGTCAACAGATGCTTATACTGAAGCTCCAACATCTGTTGAGGGGAAGAAACTTGATGAACCTGCAACTTCCTCCGCACTTGTTATTGCTACAATCCCTGTCCAACCTGAAGCAATAGCAACTAAAGTCCCGTAATCCTCCTTCAGTCAACCCCCTCCCACTGACAAAGGGAAGGGAATCATGGTGACTGAAGATTCTCCTCCTAAATTGGTAAAGGCATCAACAGAAAGGCGGCCTGACCCAGATGCACCCTTTGAAGTCGAATTGGATAACGGGAGAAAATTATTTGGAACTAGGGAGGTTGTGGCCGCAGTCCTGGATGAACAGGATAAAGCTAGGGCTGATAAACTCAGTAGGCCGGTGATCTTTGAAGTGGCCAAAGAGGTCATCAAGGAAACTGATCAGGATATCAAGGGGGAAGAATTCCTCAAACTTCAGGATGACCTAATCAAGAAACACAATCAGCAGGTCAAGCTCAAAAATGAAAGGAAGAGGAAAACTTATAAGAAGTATATGTGGTATATGACAAAGACAAAGGGTGAAGGCACCATAACTGACATGACCATTCACAACACCAAGCCCATAAGCATTATGGTTCACAGAGGGCCAAGGAAGACTTTGAAGAACACACCCTTAAAATTCTTAGATTATAGGCTAAGGGAATGGGACATGACGGGGCCCATCCTGAGGAAGAAGCAAAACAGGATTGTTCCTGACCTTCTAGCTACCCTGAACACCAAATAAGAGAAACTAGAAAGGGTTGCTAAGAGTTTGGGAATAGATCATGAGAAGGCACTTGCTTCTCAGGGACTTTCAATCCCTGAACCTACTCAGAAGATTGGGAAGAAGAGGAAAGCTGTGGGACAGGAACATGAGCAATTTATAGCAGCTCTTCATTGCAATAGAACTCCTCCTCAAGGGGTCAAGTTTGTTCCCAACAAAGTTATCAAGTCTCCTGAGTATGGTATTTTCTTCGTCGATGAGTTTGGCCAACAGGCCTTTCAAAGAGTCAGTGACATCAACTTAGTGGAAACAACAACTCTTCTTGCTTACAAACTGATGGCGATTCACGTGAAGAGCCCTGAAAATGAAGAGTTTATCAAGCTGATGGATAGAATGATGAATGAAAGACCTGAAAAAGAAAAGTTAGTGTCTAAGAAGGCTAAGTTGGAACTCATGGGAATCTTGGAAGCCTGAGTACAAGGTCCCTGAGTATTATGTTTAGATGTTAGGACAAATGTAATGATATTAATAAAATGATGGCCCATGTTTTGTTATATCAGTGTCCTTTAATAGCTTTCTAGTATATTCCGTGTGAGAAGAAGCCCATCTGCTCACTCACAACTAATCAAAACACTTGGGCATAATTTATATCCAAATAGGGGGAGATTGTTGGGTCCGCCAGTACCCAATCGTCCTGAAATCAGGATTTGAATACAAATTAGCCCAAGTGTTAAAAAACTGAGAACGCTCTCAGGTCACTGAGTGAACAGTCACACAGTGAGTTACCTTCAGGATGCTTAGGAAGAGTCTAAGAAGAAAGATTCACCATTCAGTGAGGCAGAACTCCCTGAGTGTCACTTAAGCCAAAGAAGAAGGTAATGGGTTCAGTGAGCGATGACAATAACTCACTGAACCCCAGTCTCCTCAACAACTATAATGATTGAAGACTGAAGACTGAAGACCAAGCCTGAAGGATCTGAAGTCTAAAAGAAAGGCGGGACAAGGCGGGAAGAGTTTGAATAGATAAGGAGATGTCCTTATCAGGGCCAAAGTCAAACTTTCCCTTAACGGCTTAAGAACAAGAACAGTGTTATCACTGACACTCAGAAAGTAGTTTTAACTTAGTCCCAAAATAGATTCTTGTAACTGTCAAAATACTGTTGTATTTTGTCAGACTAGCTAGGTCATTCTTTTTGTATTTTTAGTCATGGGTGCTCTTTTATACTTGTGTATAAATAGGATCATAAGGGAGAAAAGTGGACAAGTTTTGTGCATTAAAAGCTTAGACTTTCACAAAACCACTTTTCTCCCCCAAAGAGCAACCTAGTCCCTGAGATAGCTTAGTGGTTCATTCATTGTTGCCACTCAAGCATAACTTGAGTTTAGTGAGGAGAACATACATACCTTGTCATTTCAATCCCAAGTGTTATTTCCGCTAACACTTTGGGTATAGATTATTTTGATTAATTTCTAATAAGAAGTTAAACGTTGAAAAACTTGTGTTTTATCTTTTACGTTTTACTTATTTGTCTAAATTAATCAATACATTAAGTCAGTCATAGAACACAATTAGATTAACTTTGTAGTTATTTCTACTTGTGTAACGGGAACAACAAGATATCCCTATCCCATTCACTTACGTGGCATCAGAGCAATACCTAAACCCTATACACGCCTCCTTTACGCTGCTCCTTTTTTGAGTTTTGTATAGTCGATCGTTGGTTTCTTATGTATGACCAGTCGACTACGGTGTTATTTAATTTGTTTATGTCGATCGTTGGTTGATCAATATAACCAGTCGACAGTTTTTGTTACTTGGTAAGAGTCGATCGTTGGTTCACTTTCATAACTAGTCGACTGTTCCTTTGGCTTCCTTCTCTCTTATTCAAAACCCTACTTAAATACTCTCATCATTCTCACAAAATCATAAAACATGACTGTCACAGATAACACCCCACAACCCGTCATTCTTCTCTCCGACAAACTCATGGCCATCACTAACCTAAATAACCTAATCCCCGCTAAGTTAGATGTGGACGAGATGAATTATTCATCGTGGGTCTACTTCTTCCACAACCTTTGTAGGGGTAATTCCCTTATGGATCACATCAAGACAAAGGAAAAGGATGATGCGTCCTCAAGCACCACCCCAACTCATGATGCCGAATGGTTGAAAGTCGATACCATAATCCTCTCCTGGATATTTGTCACCGTGTCTAAAACTCTTCAACAACGACTCGTCGTTGATAACCCTAAATCCGCTAAAGAAGCATGGAATATACTTGCCGATATCTTTTATGATAATAAACGTACCCGCTCTATTGCTTTGAAAGCGGAGTTACGTTCTTTGAAACTCGGTGATATGAGCATTGATGTCTATTTTAGGAAGATTCAATCAATTGCAACAATCTTGGTTAGCCTTGGGTCGACTTTGGATAATGATGACGTAGTTACTTTTGCATTAGAAGGCTTACTCGCAAGGTTCAATAATGTGGCCACCATCATCGCTCATTGGGAGCCGTTTCACGATCTCAAAACTATTAGGTCTATGCTCACTACGGAGGAAATGCGATTGAAGTCTCGTGTTCATGATGGTCTTAAGGATTCTACGTCCTCATCACCAATGGTGTTATTGGCCAACACCGGTTCCAATACTCGCCGCTCTTCTTCCTCCATAGAAAAGGTACACAAGCCATGTTTTAATTTCAATAAGGGATCATGTTGTTTTGGGACCTCATGAAATTTTTTACATAACGGTGTACATGGGAATGGAAGTGGTACTCGCACCTCAAATGACATTTCCACTTCTTTTTCACAAACTGACATGCAAACTTTGCAAAGTTTACTAGCCAAGATGGGATGTAATGGAACAAATAGTCTCACTCAGTTTAATGGCCAAACTCATACACCCAATTCTAATGTCAGTAACCCGATTGCATTGCAAACGTATACCCCTGGTTTTTCCCTAACGCATAGTCCACCAGGCTTTAGTGGCCCATCTTTGCAACCTGGCCCAATAGTTAGCACACCTATTTGGGCTTCTCCAATCGGTACACAGACACCAATTTAGGACAGTTCATGAACCTGATTCAGTTTGGGCTGACGGGTTAGATTGCTTCGCCAGTTCAGCAGGGAAGATTTGGTCTCCCAGGTCAAATGAACCATGGTCAGTCCGTTTACCCAGGACAGGTCATGTACCAGGGCCAAAGTGTAGCACCGGTTCAGCATTGTAACCCGGGTCTACTAGGTTCAGCGCCGGTTCAATTTGGCATAACAGGTCAGATTCCGACTACCGGTCAGCAGGTTCACGCGGGTTCTTTAGGGCCTTCTACAAGTTAAGAAACTATTTTGCCACATGCCTTTACTTTCTGGACACTACAGGATCCTGCTCCCGGTAATTGGAATATGGATACAGGTGCGTCATCCCACCTTAATGATTTTGTCCATAATCTTAGTGATGTTTTTAATTCGTGCATTTATTCATCTGTTGCAGTTGGTGACGGGTATTCCATTACCGTTACCAACTTTAGACATAGTGTTTTGCCTACACCTTTTCGACCCCTTCATTTACACAATGTCTTAATCACCCCTAATATCTTAAAAAATTTATTTTTCGTTCTTCAGTTTGTCTGTGACAATTATTGTACTGTTGAATTTGATCCTTTTGGTTTTTCTGTTAAGGACTTTCAAACTCGTCGGGTGCTGCTCCGATGTGATAGCAAAAGACCTCTGTATCCGGTTACGAAGCCCTCTCCAATTCTTCATGTCTATCTCACCAGTCAGTACACGTGGCATCAACGTCTTAGACATCCAGGAAGTGAAGTTCTACGAAGTGCCATTTCAAATAATTTCATTTCATGTAATAAGGAGAAGTCTACCGTGCTTTGTCATGCTTTCCAGCTTGGCAAGCACGTGCGACTTCCATTTGTTAGTTAATCTACTTTTGTTCAATCTTGCTTTGACATTGTTCACTCGGATTTGTGGACATCCTCAATTCCGAGTCTTTTCGGATTTCAATACTACGTTTTATTTTAGACCATTATTCGCAATTTGTTTGGGTTTATCATTTAGTCAATAAATCCGATGTTTTGTCCAAGTTTATGTTGTTTCGTTTATTCGTTAAAAGTCAATTCAAGTGTGATATAAAGTCGTTTCAGTATGACCATGGTGTTGAATTTGACAACCACGCTTTCCACAAATTATTTGCCGATAATGGAATTCAATTTCGTTTCTCATGTCCACGCACTTCTCAACAACATGGAAAATCTGAAAGAATGATCCGCATCATTAATAACATTATTTGAACATTATTGTTTCAAGCTCACCTACCACCCAATTATTGAACTGAAGCCCTTAATATGGCCGTTCACTTATTAAATATTTTACCATCACGTGCCATTGACAATGAAATTCCCTTTACCCGTCTTTTTAGAACCAAACCCGATTATAGCCTCTTGCGTGTTTTTGGTTGTCTTTGTTATCCTCACCTTGATACCTAACACAAACTAGGAGCCCGCGCTACACCCTCCATATTTTTGGGGCATGCCTCTAATCACTGTGGTTATCGTTGCCTGGACCTAAACACAAATAAAATTATCATTTCACGCCATGTTACATTTGATGAAACGGTTTTTCCGTTTGGTTGCATGACACCAAATGTAAGTCCATCGTATGATTTTTTGGATGACTCATCCAATGTCATCTTAAATATAATCAAACTGTCACCCACACCTACTACCACTTCAACTGATTTACCTCACCCAAACATCACAAATGAACCAAGTACCCCTACAAACAACCCACCTTCACCAACCCAAACTCAAACTGCCACCTCCCTCCAACTAATGAAACTGATAATAGTCCAATCAATCAACTGCCCACCCCTGTTTCCGTTTCCCAAGATCCACCACCTACAAATGTTAAACCCGGTTTCGACACATCCCATGGTCACACGTTCTCGTGTTGGGACTACTCGTCCCACTCAGCGGTTAAATCTTCATGTGTCGACCCTCTCCCCATTACCAAAATCATATAATGCTGCGTTTAATGATCCCAACTAGCGAAATGCTATGTCCGATGAGCACAATGCACTTATTAAGAATAAAACTTGGATTCTGGTACCTCGGCCTACGGATGCCAATATTATTCACTATATATGGTTATTTCGCCACAAGTTTTTAGCTGATGGTACCTTTAGTCGCTACAAGGCTCGCCTTGTCACGAATGGCAGTACTCAGATTGAGGGTATAGATGTTGATGAGACCTTTAGCCCGGTTGTTAAACCATGTACTATTCGGACGATGCTTAGTTTGGCTCTTTCTCGACATTGGCCGGTTCGTCAGCATGATGTCAAGAATGCCTTTTTGCATGGTGATCTAACTAAGACTGTTTACATGCACTAGCCTCCTGGTTTTAGGGATCTGGGTCATCCTGATTATGTTTGCTTATTACAGAGATCTCTTTACGGTCTCAAGCTGGCTCCTCGGGCTTAGTTTTAGCGTTTTGCTGCTTATGTTCTTCGGATTGGATTTACTCATAGTCGTTGTGACACATCCGTATTTATTTATCAACAGGGGACTGATACTGCTTATTTATTACTGTATATTTGTTAGTGCAAATATTACGATATTTAAACTAAACAGTTTCTTCAGTTTTAATAATGACAAACATGTAACTTGTAATACATAACGTAAAATGTGCAAGTTACTTGTAAACACAAATCATCAATGCATACTTACATCAACACCTCTCGACGTCTCAAGTATGCTTCAACAAAGTCGTAGATTTCCATCCCGACGTAAATCACTCAAGGTATGGACAAACAAATCTACTACTTGACAAATGATCAAAGAATTATATTTTTCTCTAAACTTCACATTTTTAATGTGACAAAACATTTTTTCAAAAATACATTTTACAAATTATTTTTGAATTAAAAAGAAATGTTTTATTTTGAAAAATAAGTTTAAAAATCCCAACAGTCATTTTCCCCCCAAAACAGCTCCAAACATTCTCAAACAAACCTTCCCCACTAAAAACAAATGGAGGAGCGTCAACGGTACCACTAAAGTACCGACGGTACCACTAAATTTAGTAGTGCCGTCTGACAATTAGTGGTGTCGTCCCTCTGTAACGGCTAGTTTTTCTTTGCCTATAAATAGTGGACCATTTTACACTTCCAACTTGATTTTTCCAGTCAGTTTTCTCTGGTCTAATCCCTCCTCACTTAGATCACTTTCTTTGATCATTTAGAGAGTCTTAGTTTGTTTAAGAGTGATCCTTTCCTCCCACCAAGTGATCCTATTCATTCCTCTTCTAGTGCAAGAGAAGAACACAAGGTATCCAAGAAGATACAAAGTGTTGTAGTTGTAGTTAGAGCACTTGTAACATTTGTTACACACTTAATTGTATCTTTGTATACATCAAGATCATTCTTCTTTTGAGAGTTTGTGAGGAAAGATCATTGTGATCTTATAGAGATATTGAATATCTCTTGTAGCTTGTGAGCTAGTGTGTTGATCAAGTTGATCAAGGGTAGATAGGGTAGATTGAGTCAAGTGAGGGTTGATCATTATGATCTTGTCGAGATCTTGGAGATCTCTTGAAGCTTGTGGGCTTGTGTGATTGATCAAGTAGATCAAGGGTAGATCGGGTAGATCGAGTCAAGTGGGAGTAGATCATTGTAATCTTGTTGAGATCTTGGAGATCTCTTGTAGCTTGTGTGCTTGTGTATTGATCAAGTGGATCAAGGGTAGATCAGGTAGATCGTGAGTAGATCGTGTGGATCGTGGTAGATTGGTACTAGCTAAGATTAGTACTCGACATTTAGCTTAGTGACGGAAATAAGGATAAGCGACGTTGTACGGTTTTCTCCGCCTGAAGGGAGCTTGTTGATTAGTGAAGTAACTCTCGGGTTGGGTACTCAGGGAGTGGAGTAGGGCGAAGAGGAGCTTCGTGACCGAACCACTATAAATCATCGTGTCCGGTTTGCGCCTTCTTACTTATCTCTTTACTTTTATTGTATTCTCTATCGCTTTATATTTATATTTTCATTGCGTTTATGTTTGTGTGGCTAGTTGCTTATGTTATGTTGATTATGTGTGTGTCATGGTTTGATTGTGCTTGTGTTGTAGTTTACTTTATACCATCTCTAGATGTTATATGATTATTGTTGACACTTTTCATATTACGTCACACTTGATCGTGTGTTTGGTACAAAAAGTTTTTAAGTTTTTAATGGAAACGTATTCACCCCCGCTCTACGGTTTCCACAATTGGTACCAGAGCCACGTCGCTCAAATTTTTAAAACAAATAGTTTTCAAAATTGAGTACGATCCATGTATCAAATTACCCATGCATTGTTCTAACACACATACAAAATGTTTTAAACATTTAATATTTTACGTATGTTGTATAAAAATAGTTAAGATAATTATTTTTATACTAATGAGGTGTCGAAAAACTAAGAATATTATACTTAATAATATAAATAGTTTTTCACAAATAAAAATAAATGACAATATCGAAGTAGTAACTTAATATGTCATTAACCTCACACATACAACTAGTATTAGAATAAATGAAACACATTCCCTTAATTTTTATTTCCTTTTGAAAGGAGTGATCGTGAGGGTCAAGAAAGATTTCGAGTACATATCAATTCATTATTCAAATTATGATTGATATCATTATCGAATCTAATTGACAAGTTTTCGAGTGTGGACATGAAATTGGAGTCATTATTTGTCTAGCTTCAAGATAACATCAAAATAAGATGAAATATATTATCTTGAATCTACATACTCAATCACACTTGATTGGTATGAAAATAATGACGTCCTCTCAAGACGAAAATAATATGCATCGGATCATAACTCACACTTGTGTTGAAGATGCCATATTGAGTCTTCTTGTCCAATGGTTGTGTTCCAAACATTAAACTAATATGTTTAAAAGATGCATAAAATACACAACTAAGTAGGATTGACAACTTGGATGTTTCATCCGAAATATACAAGTAATTTACATTGCAATGCAATTAGTAAATGTGTCATTTCCGAAAAACCAAACACGAGCAAAAAAACAACATATGTAAACTTTGCTCATGAACGACTCAACACTCAAAATCACATGTCTAGTAAAAGTGTCACACATAATATGTTATTAACTGTTATGTACGTCATTAATCTTCGAGAATATCACATGTATTTCTTTTATCAAAAGATTGACAAAAGATAACTTATATCTTATGCACGTTATTTTCTTTGTAACATGAATGGTTATGTTACAAGAGAATACATTGCATCCTGTTAACAAATATTGGATATTAGAGTTGAATAATAACCTAATACAACATGTGTCATTGCATAAACAAGTAAAATTGGTCATACACAGGCTAATGACAGTTGGGGATGGAGAAATATTCTTAGAATGAGGCAAGATGTAAGAGCTCATATGGTCAAAAAGTTGGGTAATGGGACAAGCACTTCAATGTGGTTTGATAACTGGTCTGGAATTGGAGCTATTAATGCATACATCACTTATAGAGATCTATATGATGAAAGATTCAAAGCTGATATGACTGTTAGGGAGTTTGTTGAAATCAGTAATGGAAGATGGCCTAATGCATGGATTACTAAGTTACCAGTTAATGATGTGTCCCATAACATTGTACTTAATGATGAGCAGCAGGACAAGTTGACGTGGAAGAATTGTGAAGGTGTTGTGGGTAAGTTTTCTATTAAACAAGTATATAAAGATTTGTTATACACTGGTGATGCAGTCTCATGGAGCAAACTAGTTTGGTTTTCACAGAATATACCTAAGTATGCATTTATTATGTGGTTAGCCATTCAAGGGAAACTGAAAGCTCATGATAGGATAAGGAAATGGGGATCTTATGACTTGATGGTGTGTTCACTATGCTATGAGGAAATGGATTCACATGATCACTTATTTTTCAAATGTAAGTTTTCTAAGGGGATGTGGAGTAAGGTGCTAGAGAAAATACATGGTATGCAGTGGGCTGATATGGGTTGGCAAGATTTAATTGGACAATTTTCTAATATGTATAATGGCAGTTCTATTGGTAGTGTGGTCAGAAGATTATGCTTGGCTTGTTGTGTGTACATGGTATGGCAGGAAAGGAATTATAGGATATTCAGAGATGAGAAGAGAAGCATGGAAGTTCTTTTTCAAAACTTATGTGATACAGTCAAGTGTAGATTGAATAGTTTGAAAGTCAAAAAGACAAGTGCTATTATTAGTGTTGAGAAGGAGTAGGGTGTGACTTTTAGGTATTCTTAAAGTGAATAATGGGGGTTTTATAAGTGATGTCTGGTACTGTTATTGGTGTATTCTGGGTAAGAATGTATATGCAGATGGCTAGTACCTTGGTGGTATTCCTAATGGTTGAAGAGGTTTTGACCTATTACTGTGGATCCAGTTGGGGTAATAGTTTTTGGACGGAAATTCTCTTTGATATTAGTCTATACTACCATAATGTAGTTTCCTGCTTTAGAATGGGATCTCCCTTCATCAGAATACTTCTTCTGATGGTTTATCATCCAACATTGGTTCATTTGGATGTGCAGAGGTGGTGTTTTTGATTTCTCTGCTTGTTTTTAAAGGTCTTAACCTTCTCTTCAGATTTCTGATTATATGGAAACTGAATGAGTTATGTTCACTTAAGATGATGGCTCTGTATCTTGGGGTTCAAGAAGTTCATAGTTGTCTTTTAGCTTATTCCTTTTCTTATAGGCCTTTGTTAGGTAATAAGAGGGGTGAGTAGGTCAATTGGCAGTCTATGTATTTTTTGAAAACCATAAAGTGAGTTTCCATCTGTGTAGGGTAAAGTGATCAGATGTGGTGGTGCATGTTTCTAGGAATTGTGAGGAGTGAAAGATGAACCTACATGGTCCTAGATATGCACTGCTAAGGAGGTAATGGTTGGTACTCACTACAAGGTGTGTGTTCCCAACTGTGTGAAGCCATTGTAGTAGATGGAAATGTAGCTCAGTTGGTATAGCCCTTGCAGTGGAGAGGTTATGGGTTCCTAGTGAAGCCACTAATCTAGCTTATCATGGTTATTGTGGTGGCAGGTAGAATGATCATGATAAGTAGATAAGGTGGAAATGTTGCTAGATGGTTATTGGTGCATAAAAAGGTGATTTTGATGCTGCAGTGAGATGATTTGCATGCAGGCTTGTTTGGTATTGAAGATTGTATGAAGCATGTTTGATTCTTGTTCTGAGTCTTTATTATCTAAGATGTTTTAGTGTTCTCTGATGTATTTCATATGGTTGTATTCTCAAGAGTTATAGGCATGTCTATATCTCTTTTATTGATTATATGAGCCATTGTTATTAATAATATATGTTCACCTTTTGCACCAAAAAAAAAATTGGTCATACACTAAAATACTTGTTTCACTAAGCATTCGTAAGAGTGATAAGTTTCCTCTTAGAAAAGCGTATTTGTTGAAATATACAATATGTCTCATTTCAAATATAATACTCACAAGATCTATTGAGGTAAATAAACTTTACTAGATTCTTTTCTCAAGATATGCAAAGGAGCATTCTTGAAACACACACGATGTAGTAGATTCTACATTGTATCACATTAGAGTGTCTCTTGGTTCTAGGAAACCAAATCATGTTAAAATAACATGTAACAACTCAACAAACAACCTCTAAATCTCAAACACGAAATTAAAACATTTCGCTTGCCTTTGTTAGGAGTTGTGTAAGACATGTCATTTTCTTAACCGACTTTCAAAGTATAGTTAGTTGAGTCATATTAGGCCATGTATTAGCGAAATAAGCTAATATCATCTTTGCTATACTTCGATAGGCAAACATAGGGATTTGAATTTTTCTAACATGAGAATGACTACTGGAGAACCTATCGCACTAGAAATTCAATTTGACCTAACGGTTGAATTGCTTCCAGGAGAGAAGTTGGGTTCGTGGTATAACCCGTAAAAATGGTCGTGTTTAGCCTGAATTGAGCACCACTAGTGATAATCTCATACTCATTCTCTAACTTGAAAATTTTCATTCCTACATTTGACTAGAGATAGTTTACATCGGTCAACTTTATCTCCCGTTAGGATTTCATTTTGAACAAGTAGTAATTAGGATCTTCCTTAGCAAACCTAGATTGCTTGCATCCCACATATGTGTTTCAAAATGATAACATGTTCTCGTAAGATATGATTAAATGTCTTCATGATCTTGAATGCTAAATGATTATCATGTTTTGCATGATGTTTGCATTTATTCCTTATGTGCATTTGATTTGCTTGTAAATCTTGCACCCACACTATATTCTTTTAACACATTAGGAATTAGGTATGCCTATCACTATGAACCCTTAGAAGTCATATCGTCATACACTAGTGTCAAAACCTATAAGTTAAAGTAGTCGCGAAGTTGTCCTAATTCCCTGGTCATCACTTCGCCTTCTTCCAAGTAATACACCCTTTTGTCATGGGAAGGTTAGATACAAACCTAGTAGAACTCGGAGAAGGGTTGACAACTTAAATATTTCATCCGAAATATTCAAGTAAGTTTAACTTGCGATCGCAATTGTTAAATGTCATATCCGAAACATCATATTCAAGCCTTTTTAACAACATATGTTAAAACGCTCATCCAAAAGCTAAAAGCTTACATCTACCCTCGGGTGACAAAGGACTCACGAGTTACTATATAAGTGATTAGCAGTTTCTTTCATCCTCGTGTGATTATACACTTCTTAAGATTCCAAATCCTGCTGTGAATCAGCACCATAGGCCCTGCGTTACGTGTTTCAAAACCCCGTGAAACACTCGCGTGTGAAGCACATCAAAATACGTAAGTCAACCAAACCTCACAAACGAGAATCCTCTAACCATCTTCGTCTAGGTCTAGGAATGATGGAACATATTCCATAAATCTTATGACTATTTAAATATTTCACTGAAAATATTGTAGTCATCTCGTGCGTCTCGTCTCATGACTCTTGAAATATTTCACTGGAAATATTGAGTCATTCTTTAAATCCTTTTCAAAACTACTTAAATATTTCACTGGAAATATTAAGTCATTCCTTACGTCTCATCTCATGACTTCTAAATATTTCACTGGAAATATTAAGTCATCCCTCACGTTCCTCGTATGATCACTTGAATATTTCACTGGAAATATTGAGATCATCTCTTCTATTTCATCTAATGACTTTTTAAATATTTCACTGGAAATATTAAGTCATCCTTCACATCGCTCTAATGACTACCTATGTATTTCCTCGGAAATATGAAAGTCATCTCCTCTCGTTTAGTACTGTTCATCTCGTAAAAAGAATTTATTAGGTATAAATTCTCTCCACGTATCGAAAAGTCTCACTAAATCAGCGAGATTTATTCGTAAAACCCTCTTAAATTCCAATGACAACTTAAATATTTCATCCAAAATATTTAAAGTATATTTAATTTGTGAAATGCAATTAAATGTCATCTCTCGTTCTCGATCAACGTTCATCGAATCCCGTTGGATTCATTCATAAAAAGAATTTTTTCGGTATAAATTCCTTTAGTTCAAGGTCTAGAAAAATCACAACATATGTGAAACTTCTTTGTCAATAATCTAATTCTGGGTCAAAACTGACCTCAGCAGGTCACGGTACCCTTAAATAGGGGACGGTACCGCTAAATTTAACGGTACCATCGGATTGTTATTTGATGTGACAGTTTATCTTGTTTTCAACTCTCACTGATTCAAATGTACTATCGAAACCCACTCGATGTAGTCTTGAACCAGAACTATCTCCTATCAGAATAGATTCTATTTATCTTCTGATTCCTTAGCCTTTTCCCTTTCACTTTCGCATTGTACTAAACACTACCAATGCTTCCTCATCCCACTCATCTTCCACACACTTCAAGCGAAGAACCGCTAGGATAAGTTGAGATAACCCTTCTTCATCAATATAGATAACCCCACTAGAACTCTATCCCTAACCTCAAACCTTCAAAATTTTGCAAACTCACATACACCCTAAGATTCCCTTATTACACCATAGGACACTACCACCAACTTTAAGTCGAATCCCACAACTCTTGCCTATATAAGGCCTCACCATTGCAAGTTTATCTTGCATCTCATCTTCACACTCAACCCTTATAACTAAACTTCACTCTTGACAGTGATATTTAGTTTCAAAACCTTCAACCCTTATATCAATCCCACTCAAACCTTTTAGCTACACTTCACTCTTGACAGTGATAGTTAGTCTAAGAACCTTCAACCTATCGATCATCACACTCAAACCTTACAACTATTCCTCACTTTGGATATGTGATAGTTAGTTCAACAACCTTCAATCCTCACAATTACACGAAACCCTTCATGCACCAAATTATCTCTAACACACAACTAGGATCATCCAAACTAGAAATCTAGAACTTCGTTACCTCAACCCCGTTAGAGATATCGACCCCCAATCCTGTTAGGATCACATGCACATTTTTTTTTTCTCTTTTGAAATATATCATGCATCTCATTGTCAGTGCAAACGATATATTAATCTAAACCATCCTAACACCAATCATCTTAGGTAGATGATTATGTTGTTCAAAAGGTTTGTTAGAACTTGCCTTTCCAATGACAACTTGGAAGAAGTCATTTTGTGTGTCACTCAATGAACGAATCTCGTTCTTGTTAGTGTGATTGATTGAACAATTACACTTTAGGTTGTCAGTCGGGTTATGACACTCAAGTGTCTTTGAATTGCATTATGCATTCATCTTTTTGTGTCGCTCAACTTTCTTGGGCGCTCTTTTTGGTCTTTATCCATTTAGCACACTTTTGGGTTGTGATACTCACGTCTTAACATAGTTTAACCCTTGCATGTCTTGCTATGTGTACTCTATCCCTATAATGTTGCTCCTATTCTTTTATATATTATGTTGCACGAAGCTAACCCTTTATGTAGGAAAAGTCTTTGCTTGATCCATGGATCCGCTAGATACTAAGGTGTATAAAAAAGGGGACTCAATCACCATTGGGGAGCATTGAGCTAGGGGGAGCTCTGGGGTATTTGAATACATAGCATGGAGTCGTCTTGACAAGAGGTGATAGAAGACTTCACTGGATGATGCAAGCTCGCCTTTCTAGGGAGAAAGGAAAGTAGTTCAATAAGGGGGAGTAGGGAGTAAATTCAAGGGAGAGCTCGAGGCAACTACCTTCTTGCTTCGACAAAAGGGGAAGAATGGAGTGTAAACAGGTAACTTTAACATTTTACTGTGTGTTACAGTTTACATATTTGTCATCATCAAAAAGGGGGAGATTGTTAGTGCAAATATTACGATATTTAAACTAAACGGTTTCTTCGGTTTTAATAATGACAAACATGTAACTTGTAATACATAACGTAAAATGTGCAAGTTACTTGTAAACACAAATCATCAATGCATACTTACATCAACACCTCCCGACGTCTCAATTATGCTTCAACAAAGTCGTAGATTTCCATCCCGACGTAAATCACTCAAGGTATGGATAAACAAATCTACTACTTGACAAATGATCAAAGGATTATATTTTTCTCTAAACTTCACATTTTTAATGTGACAAAACATTTTTTCAAAAATACATTTTACAAATTATTTTTGAATTAAAAAGAAATGTTTTATTTTGAAAAATAAGTTAAAAAATCCCAACAGTCATTTTTCCCCTCAAAACAGCTCCAAACATTCCCAAACAAACCTTCCCCACTAAAAACAAATGGAGGAGCGTCAACGGTACCACTAAAGTACCGACGGTACCACTAAATTTAGTAGTGCCTTCTGACAATTAGTGGTGTCGTCCCTCTGTAACGGCTAGTTTTTCTTTGCCTATAAATAGTGGACCATTTTACACTTCCAACTTGATTTTTCCAGTCAGTTTTCTCTAGTCTAATCCCTCCTCACTTAGATCACTTTCTTTGATCATTTAGAGAGTCTTAGTTAGTTTAAGAGTGATCCTTTCCTCCCACCAAGTGACCCTCTTCATTCCTCTTCTAATGCAAGAGAAGAACACAAGGTATCCAAGAAGATACAAAGTGTTGTAGTTGTAGTTAGAGCACTTGTAACATTTGTTACACACTTTGTTGAGATAAATAATGCCTAAAAACATTATTCATACTTATTCATATCTCTATGTTTTGATAATCACAAAATGTAAACTCATTAAACATAAACTTATCAAATAAACAAGTATTTAGTTGTAAATATTCATTTCTACAACTTAATCACTTAAGGTATGAATAAACAAGTGCTTAATGCATTATATGATCAAAGGAACATTTTCCTAATCAGTAAACTTTTTATAAAATGGCAAAAACTTTTTATATATTTTTGAAAAACATTTTTGGTATTAAATAAATATGTTTAATCAAGTATAAATATATGAATTCAAATTTTCAACCAAAAATAACAAAAATGTCCCAGAAAAACCTTCCCCATAAAAGGACAAAACTGGGCAACGTTCAGCAAGGGCGGCCCCCTTAAAATTAAGGGGACCGCCCCCGCTCCAGTAGGTCCCAGATTTTGCCTATAAATACTGGTTTTTCTCTGGCATTTTTCCTCACCTTTTGCACTAAAACTTTCTGTTGTAGATCTCATTTCATATCTTCAAAAACCCTTTGATCATATAATCTTAAGCATTGGTTTCCAAGTGATCCAAGCTTCCACCATCCAAGTGCAAAAGAAGAATACTTCTATCAATCAAGACTAGAAGTATTACAACTTAGTAGCATCTTGTTACCCAAGTTGTTTGTCAAGTATACTTTGTAAATCATTCATTCATTTGTGTAAAGTGTGTATATAAGGTGTAAACATAAGTGATTAGGTTAGTGTAGTGTGTAAGTAGTGAAGAAGTTGTGTAAGAAGTTGTGGTGTAAAAGAAGTAGTGTAGAAGCATAGTGAAGTTGTGAAGTAGTTGCGGTGTGAAGAAGTTGTGAAGCCGTAGCATAGAAGTCGCGAAGCCGTAAGGTAGAGGTCGTGAAGTCCTAGTGTTGAAGTCGTGAAGCCGTAGCATAGAAGTTGTGAAGCGGTCGTGTTGAAGTTGTGAAGTCCTAGAGTTCGTGAAGAAGTCGTGTTGTGAAGTTGTGAGATTGGTTCTAGCTACGATTAGAACTCGACATTTAGCTTTGTGTCGTTAAACCCGTGTAAGCCAAAGTCGTGTAAGGTTTTCTCCGCCATAAGGGAGCTTATTGAAGTTGTGAAGAAAACTCTCGAGCTAGGTGCTCGGGGAGTGGAGTAGGGCAAGGAAGGTGTCCTTGTAGCCGAACCACTATAAATCTCTCGTGTCTCGGTTAGATCTTTCCATCCCTTAATTATTTCCTTACTTACATCGTCATTACTTTCATACACATAGGCTTATATAATTGTTAGTATTACTTAGAGGTCGACTTCACATAAAGATCAATTTGAAACTCCATCCAAGAAACCAAAACTTTTACAATCAATTTAAAAGAATACATATATAACTAATAATAAGGTTCAAGTTTTATTTTTCATACAAACTTGAATCTAAGTGTTTTAAAATAAACAAAGGTTTTCATAATAAAAATAAAAAGACGTAAAACTATTCAACCCCCCCCCCCTTCTAGTTTTCCACACACTTGATTGTATCTTTGTATACATCAAGATCATTCTTCTTTTGAGAGTTTGTGAGGAAATATCATTGTGATCTTATAGAGATATTGAATATCTCTTGTAGCTTGTGAGCTAGTGTGTTGATCAAGTTGATCAAGGGTAGATAGGGTAGATTAAGTCAAGTGAGGGTTGATCATTGTGATCTTGTCAAGATCTTGGAGATCTCTTGAAGCTTGTGGGCTTGTGTGATTGATCAAGTTGATCAAGGGTAGATCGGGTAGATCGAGTCAAGTGGGAGTAGATCATTGTGATCTTGTTGAGATCTTGGAGATCTCTTGTAGGTTGTGAGCTTGTGTATTAATCAAGTGGATCAAGGGTAGATCAGGTAGATCGTGAGTAAATCGTGTGGATCATGGTAGATTGGTACTAGCTAAGATTAGTACTCGACATTTAGCTTAGTGTCGGAAATAAGGATAAGCGACATTGTACAGTTTTCTCCGCCTGAAGGGAGCTTGTTGATTAGTGAAGTAACTCTCGAGTTGGGTACTCGGGGAGTGGAGTAGGGCGAAGAGGAGCTTCGTGACCGAACCACTATAAATCATCGTGTCCGGTTTGCGCTTTCTTACTTATCTCTTTACTTTTATTGTATTCTTTATCGCTTTATATTTATATTTGCATTGCGTTTATGTTTGTGTGGCTAGTTGCTTAAGTTGTGTTGATTATGTTTGTGTCATTGTTTGATTGTACTTGTGTTGTAGTTTACTTTATACCATCTCTCGATGTTATATGATCATTTTTGACACTTTTCATATTACGTCACACTTGATCGGGTGTTTGATACAAAAAGTTTTTAAGTTTTTAATGGAAACGTATTCACCCCCCCCCCCCCTCTACGGTTTCCACAATGTTGATGACATTGTCCTAACAACTTCTTCTGAGAATTTGTTACAGCGAATTATTGCTTCTTTGCATAAGGAGTTTTCTATGACGGTTTTAGGATATCTAAATTATTTTCTGGGCATATCTGTTATACGTGATTCTACAGGGATGTTCTTGTCTCAGCATAAGTATGTAACTGAGATCCTAGAGCGTGCACACATGATTGGTTGTTGTAACAATTCGTATTTTCAGGTTACTATCCATTCTCGATTTTTTACTATTCATGCCGTAATTTTTTTTATGTTACTATCATGACAATATAGTTGATACTCGACGAGTCATCCTGACGACGAACGTTAAATCCACTCAGAACCAATTTCACAAAACCGTGTCTGAGATTTACATTTAGGTTTAAACGTCATTTAAACATCCCGATATGTCCACACGACATTACAAACAAGAGAAATATGTTTTTTTCACATCCTACGACATTCTCAATAATTTTGGAATTTTTCATTTTCTGATTTTTGCGTTTTAGGCGATTTGCGCGTTTTAAACCTACATTTTCAGATTTAACAGCGTAACGCGATCTATTAAACTTATCACTCATTTTTATGAGATGATAATGAGTATATTGATAAGTTTAATCATTTCTACAAGTTTTGTATTTTTACGATACTCGGTTTTATGTTTCGTGATTTAAATACTTACCGTCAGCAATTACCGGGACAAAACTTACTACGTAAAAGCAAGATAATACAAGAAACTTATCAAGCTTCTCATGAAAGCCTCATGAAGCTTATCAAGGAAGGAACCAAGGGCATGTGTCTTGATCTTAAACCTTGATCACTTAGGATGATTACATGTGTTCAAGCTTCCTAAATAAGCTTTCTTAAAGTCAATGAAACTAACCTCCTCAACTCACTATGAACCCCCCTGGTTTGCCGTCCATCACCACACACAAAACACACTTCATTTTGCTAGTTTCCTTCAATAGTTATTCAAGAATACAAGTCCTGTATCAATTCCAAAGCTCTTGTCAAGCTTTGTTTGATCCAAGTTATAGTTTCTTCCTTCCATTGGTGATCTCCAAGCCACACAAGAAGTGTTTCTAGTAGAAGACTTCAAGTGTTTTCCCCAATTCATCTCAACTTATTATCAAGGGGCTGAAGAATTGGAAAGCTAGGGTTACTAGTTCTTGTTCAAGGGACTGAAGAATTTGGAAGCTAGGGTTACTAGTTCTTGTTCTAGTTCTTGATCCTTGATTTTCTTTCTTATAGAAAGCCAAAAGTTGTAAGAAAGACTAACTCACACTCTTACTCAACATCATTTACATGTTTCTTATACTTAATCCATGCTATATATAGTCATTATATTGAATTCATGATGTACAAAACCTTTAAAACAAGTTGGGAAGCTTATATACTAATTTAGGTTAATTAGTGTAAGAATGATGAACTATTGTACAATTTTTCTACAAAACTAGCTACATATAGACTTGGTAATTTACATATTATTGTAGAAAAAATTAAAACGAAGACATAGCAATTTGAATCACCTAAAACAAGTATATGAGTCAAAAGATACGGCTAAATGAAGTTACCAAAACCAAACCTAAAAGCTGTTAAAAACTTTCTGTGACAGAAACTAAGAACACGGAAAACGAGGCACTTCTATTCTGATTCATCAAAAAGCTAAAACACGAAAGTTGTCCGGAACGACGTTTTCTTCAAAAACACAAGAGTACGGGCCCAGAAAATGCATAACGAAGGCTATTTTTTTAAATCTTAACAGCCCTATGTATAGCCAAACGGCGATACATTTTGTCACGACTAAGATGAAACCAAATGGCCTAAAGGCCTTAGACCGAGACCACAGCCGCGGCTAAGGCCAAGGCTGAGGTCTCAAGGCAATGGTAGCCGAGACCAAAGCCATGGCAAGGCCACGACTAAGGCCTCAAGGCTTTCTAAACCGAGACCATTAGCCAAGGCCTTAGCCTTAGCAAAACAACACAGACACCAAAACAATTTGGATCTACTCCCTCGAAAAACCATGAAATTTTACAAATATCATCACATACTTACTAGACGAAATAAACTTTATAAAAGATAACAATCTTAATTCAAAATAAACTTTCCTAAGTTTATTTGACCTTCGGAATTGTAACTTTTGTAAAATGACCAAAAACCTATATTTTCTATGTCGAGTGCTACAACACTAGGGAACTTCATGTGCGGGGTTTCATTTGGGTAAACGTATCGACGAGTTGCTGGATTTATGAATTAAAGTGTCCTAGCTTGTAGCAACCTGTAAAATTCCCCAATCATTAGTCAATGTTAATCAAGTATTAATCTATCCTTACAGTTCATCTAACCATTTTTACGAGTAAAATTTAAATTTTTTTGTTTATTATACTACCATGAATAAAAAACGTCGTTACATGATTCATAATACTTTGGAACGAGCTCACACACGTACAACGACAATCCATTACACAAATAAAAACTAAACGGACCCTTGTAATACATTTCTCGGCCCAACAGGCTATTCAAGCCCACCACTATTCAAGCCCAAAATTCATTTTTCTTTTAATCTTAATCTATCCAACATGCATTTACTTGGCCTCCTTTATTCCAGATTTCGACACATAAGTTATACCACATTTCACATGGCTCGAATCACCTTACTTCAAAGAATCAGAAATGACAAACCTTATTATTTGGATCGATCGTTTGTTAGGCAAACGAACACTAAAGCTATCACCATTCGACATATGTTCAAACTCATTCTAGTGTAACCAAAATCGACTAAACTTGTTTTTACCTATGTCCTTGTGTGTTTCCTAGTCGAAAGTGATTCCACAAGCCTCACCACTTGTTTCTAAAATTATTTGGTCACGCCCACTGGTCGAATGGACCATAAACATGTCGAACTAATACATTGAGCATGCCACTTGACTATAACTGAAACTAGCTCACTCCTACCTCACTTAATATCCAAAATACTCGAGTGCCTAGCTAGTAATATTCCCCAATCCCCTTATCTCATCCCCTCGGCATCATACCAACTTGTGTATAAAATAATCTATTACTAGTTCCATGCGATATACTTATACGTGTACAAACTCACACACACTCATTCATTCACAAGCAAACATCACACAATATTTCCTAAGTCTTTTGCTCCCTAGCCGAGTCATTCAAAGAAGCAAGGCCAAGTTCTAGTCGTTCATTCCATTTTCCAACTCGAAAGCCATTCATCTCGATTCTTTTGTGGTGATTCTAACGAGCTACGTGCAAAAACCCTTCGTCCTTAGTTCATTTCGACGTTTCTCACCACCCTTGTTTGTGTAGTAAGTCTCTCGAATTCATTTTTATACATACACATGATTATTCCAAGTTCATGCACGTTTATTGTTCATTCGTATCATTTACAAGCTTTCTAGTTATTTTTCCGAGCTCTCGTTATTTATTTTTCGTATAAATATGACCTCCTAATTCTATAGATGGCTAGAAATGAAATACTACACTCATTCGTTCCTTATATCATCATTTATATAGTTATCGAGACTCATTTTGAACCCATGTTAAATATCGAACGTATAAATATCATATAAATCATATTGGACCTTTGGTTATGTCGACTAGAAAACCCTCCATAAAATCATTTCTAATCGAGTGACCTATCGAACAAATTACACAACCTATTTCTCCATAAGGTAAACTAATAAGCAGTACACATAAGCTACTTTGATAAGCTTCTAAACTACCTAAATGAATCTATAAGCTATCGCACTCGAAACAGTTTTAAAAACTATAATGCTTATCGAGTGGGACTTAAAGCCCGTTAAGCTCAAAATAAGCAATCTACGATAAGCAGTTCAATAAGCAGTTTGGATATGTTAATAAGACCATACTTTGAGCCCAAAATCAAGCCTAAATTATTTTGAAACCCATAAAATATATGTTAACGGGCCTGTTTTTAAAACTCTTAAGGCCCAATAAGCTAAAAATAAGCTCTTTTTAGGTAATAAGAAGTTTTACAAACTTAAATAAGCTATTGAAGACTTATAAAACTCTTGAAAAAGTTAATCCATAAGTTTTGTGATTTTTGGACTATAAATGCAAATTATATTACAAATCGGGTTAAACATGTAACTTTCACATAAATTGGAGTCAAACTACCATTTTGATAAGTTAAGGGTAAGAAGTGAATATACATTAACCAAAAGTGTTAAAATGTCATATTTGGATATTTTGGACAAAAAATGTAATTATAATCTAACCAAGGACTAACGGTGTAAAAGTTTCACCATTAGGGTTAAAAGTGTAAATTCCATATAACTTTAAGGACCATTCAGTAACTTTATTCTATATATATTTTCACTAAATGTTTTATACATTTTCATTCTTAAAAGCCTTTTTACATTTGGTAGGATACATTTAAATTACGATACATTTATATATATATTTATATAACAGGGTTTCTAACGAATAACATAACTTATCATTCCCCAATTTTCGAGGAAACGATATCTACGGATTCAATAAACATAAAAACAAGATAATATTATATATAATATTATTTTTGAACTTTAAGCATTTTAAGCATATCATCTATTCTTGCCACAAACCATTTCGTTATCCGATACTTATTTCCACAAATCATTATTCGCCCCGTTCCCATATTACTTTTGACATCACATTACTTTGACTACTACAACTGAGGTGAGATTTTGAATTACTTTTGGGGGAGATACATGCTCAGCTACTTTCATATACTTTCACAAGTACTCTAAACTTTTACGGCTTACCGTGAGTCATAGACCCACTTTTACTTGTCTAATTATTTTTATAAACTCTTTGGGGGAGATACTTGTTCAAATACTTGCTTTGACTTTTGCAAATACTCAAAACATTTATACTCTTATGCAATGCTATACTTTTTATACTCTTGGACATGAAGTGTAGTTATGATATTCTCCTTAATGTGTTACACTTATACGCTTTATTCTTTAGCAACTGTTTAACTCCTGGATTGGAGCCGTTGGAGAGGTATTGATAGTACTATCGGGCTGACGCCCCCACCCTTGGCCCCAGATTCATGGCCTTGGGTGAATATAATCCGGTATTCTTGTGTAAACATACGTAAACTTGTCATAAGGTTCAGTTGGTTGTTATTCAACACGTTACCTATTCACATATATCGTATACACATATGTCCTATTCATACTATATTTTAGCAGTGGGTTTTAAACACACAGGTTACAAGTGTTGTATAGGCGGGACTTGGAACTGGGTGGATTTACCTTGCCTTTGCTGTGGAAACTTTATTCAAAGGCTTTACAATTTAACTAAACTCTATGAACTCACCAACCTTTGGTTGACACTTTTTAGCATTTTTATCTCAGGTTAATAAGGCGATAGTGGATGCATGGATCATAGAGTCATTGGCATGCTTTGGAGACTTATGCCTTTATCCTTTACCATTCGATACATGATGTGTTCGCACTAGGTTTTAAATTTATAAACAAGAATTACCGATTAACTAGGAACACATTCGGGCAAGTATACCATAGTCGTATGTAGTATATGGGTTGGTAAGTCAAGGTCGTCCCAAGAGACTTGGTTGCACTCAAGTGTCGTTTGTTTGTTTAAGCAAGTAACAAGTGGATGGTTATGATTGTCACGGATCAAACCAACAAGAAAAGCAATATGAGAACAAGCACACAAAGAACATACATGTTTGGCAATGATAATAAGTTAGTAAGGACTTGGTGTAAGCCTTTACTAATATTAGGATGGTTAGGTTGGAAAACATATTATCAAAGGTAATCATTTCGACCTTTAGAACCAATAATAATTTAGTGTTTTATAAATCAAATATACATAAGTCTTAATCAATTGGTCATGTCATAAAACTCATGCATAAACCAACAACAAACAAAGAGTTCTTTCGACCCATAACTTTGATGTCATCAATTTGTGAAGTTCCATTTACTTGAAAAATAATGATTAGAACACATATTCAAAAGATGCCTTTCGACCTTTAATCTAAATTAAACTTTCACTTGTTATGTTTATTAAGTTTCTCATACAATCGTCACAAAGTACAAGACCAAAACATTCGTCGACTAATGAATTGAAATCAACCACTATTGAGAATCCTTTCGACATATAGACTCAACAATAATTAATCAAAACAATAAACAAGACAAGTTCCAATTTAACCAAATATGATGTTATCATCATAATCCAAACAAACACTACAAATATCCAAACATCATAATATCACAAGTTATCATAATATCCAAACAAGTATTAAGACATCATTCACAAGACAAAAACACATAACAAGAATCACATCATCAACACATTCAAAGAAACAAAACATGAATATTATTAAAAGAGAACATACCAAAGTTCATAAGATGAATCTTCATTGTTCCACAACCAAGTACCAAGCCAACCCCCCAACACTTCTAGAAAAGGTTGAGGGGCGGTTTAAGAGAGATATTCTTAGAGTTTACATGAGTTGTGAGATTATTGGATATTGATAGCATGTGAATGTGTGTAAAACTCTTACAAATGAGTCCTATTTATACTACTCTCAAGGCCTTGGGGTATTAATGCTCAACTTGGAGATCAAGTAGCTTAGAATGGACTAGAATCTACTTGGGAAGGATCTAGAATTGGCTTGTACACAAATGAATATTAGTGATGAAAAATAACGAGCTGACCAACCGATCGGTTTCGGGATCCATCCTATCGGTTGGAGCAAATTGGCCTCTTGAAAATTGTAGATCTTTCTCTTAGCTTTCCGTGGCCGTTTGAATCAACTAAATCCGAGTTCGTATGCTCAAGTTATGGCCAAAATGGTGAAGGTGTGTCGGAAACAACAAGTCTTCCATTATTTCTTCGTTTTAGAGTAGCTTCTTTTCTTCATTTCTTTTCTCGTTTTCCCTCTTGTGCTTTATTCTTGAGTCTTTGGAGTGACAACTTCATGACTTTATCTTCTCGAATATACTCCACGAGACTCGCTTTTGTCGGGAATTCTTCGTATATGCATAAATCTTTGTTTATTGATCATTTCTTCATCTTTTTCTTGGTTTTCTTTGTCGTGAGCTTCCATGAACCTAAAATAGAAATTATACTTCATTAAGTACCAAAAGTTCATAAAAGTGATCAATATATATATGCATAAAATCCATGATAACGCTCCTAAAAACATGTACAATTTGAGCGTTATCATATTCCCCCACACTTGAACTTTGCTTGCCCTCAAGCAAATCGAGAAAAAGAAAATTCGAAATTCATACCTAAATGACAAAACGAAAAGAAAATTTTAAAAATTTTGAAAACTTTAACGAGGCATCCATCCGATCGGTTTTCAACTCCATCCGATCGGATGGACAAATCGTAAAAACCAAAACGGCCCAACCGAATCGGATGCGGGCTACATCCGATCGGTTGGACAAATCGTAATTTATATATATATATATATATATATATATATATATATATATATATATATATATATATATATATATATATATATATATAAGCGAAAATTGAGCGCACACTCCCCCACACTTAAGGG
Source organism: Artemisia tridentata subsp. tridentata (assembly GCA_021014915.2). Classification (NCBI taxonomy): domain Eukaryota; kingdom Viridiplantae; phylum Streptophyta; class Magnoliopsida; order Asterales; family Asteraceae; genus Artemisia; species Artemisia tridentata. The sequence continues at coordinate 76,592,758 of CP139506.1, read as the reverse complement.
TTTGCTTGCTCTCAAGCAAATATTAAGAAAAATAGATCCCACATGGTGCATGAAAAATGATTATAAAAATTATGATGCAAATCTACCAAGTACAAGTACAAGATAAGATTCATCGTTTTTAAGCGTTATGGTGAAAAACCGAGATGTATGACAATACCCATAGATTTTTCTTGCTTGAATAATATTTCTAAACACCTCACGAAAAAGAAACGAAGTATAATTCACTCAATCACTCATTTATTTAGGTAGTGGAGTATATATAAGAGAAATCACACTCATTGCTCAGTCATGATCCGTTTATTACCATAGGCTTGTACAAGAAACAAAACTCCACAGAAGTGGCGTAAGTGCCAATTGTAAACATCTAAAGAGGTCTTTTATTCGGGTTGTAATGTTTGGCTTAAGGGTTTTTACCAGGCTTATGTTCAAATATTTCATACAAGAATATAATAGCTCGCTAGCGCGGATTTTTACTAGCTAAACAACGGATGGTCACTAGATTGTACCTAGGTTCGCTGGCGACGTTATTTGCATAACGGATGGTCGCCTAAATACGCACTAGATCGCTGGCGCGTTTTTCAACTATTCAAAAACCGGATGGTCACTACAATATTAATGCACTACATATTTTCACAAAGCCATCACTTTATCCGGATGCTCGAAAGCTAACAACGAATAAAGTAATTTGATAAGGGTAGGGATAAGGCATGGGAGTATTTATGGAATTGGTTTTAAAAGAAAAATAAAGTCAAGTCTAAGTCCCATTGTTGCTAGTTACCGAACAAACCGCAAACCCGTAAATGATTATAATTAACAACTTCCTCTTCTTTGAACTTTCCCATATCGATACATCGATTCGACATAATAATATTCCTCATATTTAGCACATTGGCTAACAACATATCACATAACTTTCTTTTTCATCTTCATATATAGCACATTGGCTATAATTGTCACCTTATAGTTGCGATGACTTATTTTCATTTTTTTTTTCTTTTTTTTTTTAATACTTTTTTTTCTTTTCTTCATACATACACATCTCCCCCACACTTCGTATAAGCACACCACAAAAATACAAAACATAAAGGTGATCAATCTTCATTTTTGTCGAAATGGCACACATGAATGGCAAAGTGTGGCTAACTAATAATCATCAAAAACAATCCAACAACCAAGCATCTAGCAACCCACCATTTAGACTTTGACAAAGGGTTAGGCTAAGGTTTAAAGTTTATAATATTTTTGTATTTTTCTGGATGTAACACAAATGAAAAGGATTGGTTCGGAGGGTTTAACTAGGGGTATCTGGCGTTAAAGATAAACGCTAACAAATGGGTCATATGGGAGGTTAACTAGCTAGTGTAGCTAGCTAATATATCATTAGATGTAAACGGAAGGCCATTTGGTTTTATTTCTAAGGGTGCCTCTTTATCACACGAATACACTTATATCATACGAATGTGATCTTACTGCGGTCTGGTAATGATTTACAAGTACAAGTTCTAAAATAAATAAAATCACCGGCACACTCATAGCAAAAGATCCAAGCATAAAAGATGTATGCTATATACGAAACAAAATCCTCACAATTTAGTGGAAAGGCTATAATTTGTGCTAGCAAATGTTATCGATCCCAGAATGGATTGCAATATTAATCGGGACACGTCTCAATTTTTTCAAAATTACAGATTTCACCAGTGGATTATCCTAAAAGCGTGAAAACAATTAGATCACAAGGGCAAACAAGTATACAAAATTTTAAGTTGGCCCCAAAAATTATAAATTTGAAAAGTAGTTTCATTTTTTTCTAATTACTTCCCCCACACTTAAGTTAGGCATTATCCAAAATGTAATGAAAATTAACTTCAAAGCATGTTAAATTGGAAAAATAAATAAATAAATAGTCCAAGAGAAACGAAACTTCCCGGGCCAAGAAATCGCGATCGAACTCCATATGATAAGGTGCTAAGCAAATGCTAGCATAAGCTTATGAGATCAATCAATTTCTCATTCAACAAAACATCTCCACACCAAGTATAATATCACCAATAATTCAATCTCCAAGAGCTTATTAAATCTGCAAAAATAAACTAAACTACAAAAAACGCGTAAAATTCTAAAACTCACTTTCGTAGGCATCACGATTGCATTTAGCGTATGCAACAAGCCTTTTAAACCCCTCGGTGGCCCGAGTGGACGAGTGAAGTCTCGTGAGGGTTTCCAGTGAACATACCCACAAAGGTCAAAACATTTTTATTTTTAAAACAAGTACTTATTTATTCACAACGTACTAAATTAACAAAATATAAAATGCAAAAACCAAATTTAAGTAGAGTAAAAGAAATGATACTCTTGAAAAAACCAAAATACATTTAAACTTATTCGATCTAAACACAAACACACAAGAACAAAATACGAAAAATAACATTTTTTCTTTTATTTTACCGATTGGTCCATCCGATCGGTCAGAGTATCCATCCGATCAGTTGGGTTGGGCCAATATTTACCGAGAGCTTCAACCGATCGGTTGGGAATTAACAAAATTTAAAATTTTTACCGAGAGCTCCATCCGATCGGTTGGCTGATCTTACCGATCGGTTGTAAGGCTCGGTAATTTTTATTATTTTTTTTTTAAGTGAAAACAAGTTTTACTTAAAACTTTTTATTGACAAAATAAAACAGGAACACAAAACGTAACGAACACGAAAATAAAGACAAGTAAAACACATAAACACATATATACTAGAAGAGCACCAAGAACATAAAATGACACTTAAAACAGAAATAAACATGATGCAAAAAAAAAATCACAGAAAATGACAAGCACATAGACGCAAGCAAACACAATTAGTCACGTAACACAAATCACAACAAAACAATCTAAAACAAGATAGTCTTATTCCAAATTAATACGAGACTAATCTAGACAAGAAAAACACGAACAAAAAGAAACACAAAACATGCAAGAGATCACAGAAAATATAAAATATAAAACTCACAAAACAAGAAGAACAAAAACTAAGAAAAAAAATGGGACAGAAGCCACCAACCGAATCGGTTACGGGTGGTGACTGATCGGTTGAGATGGTTTGGGTGGTCCAGCCGAACGGTTGGAGTTGCCATCCGATCGGCTAGATGATTCTGGTCATCTTTGGTGGTTTTTTCGCAAGCAATTTCGAGCACACTTATAAAGCAAACATTTGAATGAGCATTTTTAGATTACATGAAACGAAAATCCCAACACCAAAAAACTTGATTTTGATGCCAAGATCATTAAGCAAATATGAGAAATCAGAAATTTTTTTAAGCAAAACGCAAGGGAGGCAATTAAGCAATTATCATGAACAAACAAGCAAACAATCGAAAACAATCAAACAATAGCAAAGAAACAAGTATTCAAACGCAAACATCACGAACAAGCATAACAAGCAAGTAAACAAACAATCGAACATTTCAAGCAAACAATTCAACAAACAAACAAACAAACACAAAAATACAAACGCAAGTCCCCGGCAGTGGCGCCAAAAACTTGATGCGTTCGCAAAAGGTTTTAAATTTATAAACAAGAATTACCGATTAACTAGGAACACATTCGGGCAAGTATACCATAGTCGTATGTAGTATATGGGTTGGTAAGTCAAGGTCGTCCCAAGAGACTTGGTTGCACTCAAGTGTCGTTTGTTTGTTTAAGCAAGTAACAAGTGGATGGTTATGATTGTCACGGATCAAACCAACAAGAAAAGCAATATGAGAACAAGCACACAAAGAACATACATGTTTGGCAATGATAATAAGTTAGTAAGGACTTGGTGTAAGCCTTTACTAATATTAGGATGGTTAGGTTGGAAAACATATTATCAAAGGTAATCATTTCGACCTTTAGAACCAATAATAATTTAGCGTTTTATAAATCAAATATACATAAGTCTTAATCAATTGGTCACGTCATAAAAATCATGCATAAACCAACAACAAACAAAGAGTTCTTTCGACCCATAACTTTGATGTCATCAATTTGTGAAGTTCCATTTACTTGAAAAATAATGATTAGAACACATATTCAAAAGATGTCTTTCGACCTTTAATCTAAATTAAACTTTCACTTGTTATGTTTATTAAGTTTCTCATACAATCGTCACAAAGTACAAGACCAAAACATCCGTCGACTAATGAATTGAAATCAACCACTATTGAGAATCCTTTCAACATATAGACTCAACAATAATTAATCAAAACAATAAACAAGACAAGTTCCAATTTAACCAAATATGATGTTATCATCATAATCCAAACAAACACTATGTTAATACAAATATCGTCCCAAAAATGTTATTTATATTTTACGATCTTTGCTTAGTTTTGTTAATGACAATTACAAAGTATATCTTTAAGCAAATTATAAATACTAGCTAAAGTATCTTTAAGAACACATTTTACAAGTTTACTTGGAAATACATTTCATGCATATACATGTTTATTTCCTTAAAAGGAAACTTTATTTCTTAAATGATACAATGACATCATGGCATGCATCATACATGTAATCTTGGTAAGATCTTGTAATATCTTGGATAGATCTTCAAGTAAGATAGTTGACATTGGATGATCTTGATATGACAACACAAAGATATGGAGAGATTGGAGAAATTTGGAAAATCTCTTAGCTGTCTTACCTCTGGCGTACACGCGGATCCCTTCGACATAAAGGACGGATCCCTTTTAAGGGATCCGCCGGATCCGCCGAGTGTTTATCAGCTTGCCTATAAATAGCAAGCTGATCACTTGGCCTTCTCATCACTCATATAGCTAAAGTACATACTCATTCATATTACTAACATCATTCATTCATATCATTTGATCTATCTTTTGTAGCAAAGAAGATTAAGCATCAAGGTTCAACACAGAAGTGTAAACCTTTAGTATAGTTACTATGTGATCTTTGTGTAATTCACACATCATTATTTGTATCATTTATCTCAGTGAGTGTGGTTAGTGTTTTAGTCCTCAAAACACAAAGAGTGTAGGGAGTGGTTGTACCCTTGTGAAAGAACTCGACATTTAGCTTAGTGTCGGTAATTGTATAGGCGACGTTGGGTTAGTTCTGCCCTGAAGTAGAACTCGGTGTTTAGCTTAGTACCGGAAAAGGAAGTAAGCAACGTGTAAAGGTTTTCTCCACCTAGAAGAGAGTTTCTTAGTGAAGGATAACTCTCGAGTTAGAGGCTCGAGGAGTGGAGTAGGGCAAGGAAGAGAGTCCTTGTAGCCGAACCACTATAAACATCCGTGTTGTGTGGTTTGATCTTTCCTCTCTTTACGTTTCATATATATTGTGTGAATACTTGTCTGAGCTTGTTTCCTTTGAATTAACATAAAGTAACAAAGCGAATTAATTTTAATCGGTAAAACTATTCAACCCCCCCTTCTAGTTTTCCACAATTGGCATCAAGAGCTACGTTACTTAAGACTTTTAAAATATATTGTATTTTAAAACTTAAAACGATCCATGGATTTTGAAAACTTTAAAGAAGGACAATCTATGCAAAGACCACCTCTATTTGAACCAAATTGCTTTATATATTGGAAGAATTGCTTTGAGACATATGTAAAGTCAAAGGACATAGATTTGTGGTATATTACTTTTGAGGGTGATTACAAGCCCATTAGTAATGATATTTCGGGTGGTCGGGATGTAGGAGCTTCTCTTACTCGTCACAGTGATGAGCAAAAGAAGTTGATTGCCAAAAACAATGAAGCCAAAATGATGCTTTACAATGCCTTACCTAAGAAAGAATATGAAAGAGTTTTTATGTGCAAAACGGCTAAAGATATTTGGCAATATCTTATTATCACTCATCAAGGGAACTCACAAGTCAAAGATAACAAAATTGATCTTCTTGTTCAACAATATGAACAATTTGTTATCTCTGAAGATGAGACCATTGATGGTGCTTTTGCTAAGTTTAATACTATTATTACATCTCTTAAAGCACTTGACGAATCTTTTTCTAGTAAGAACTTTGTCAGGAAATTTCTTAGAGCACTTCATCCTAAGTGGAGAGCAAAGGTGACGGCTATTAAAGAATCCAAGGATCTCTCAAGCATGACACTTGATGAGCTCATAGGAAATCTCAAAGTTCATGAAATGGTGATGGAAAAGGATTCAGAAATAGTTAAAGGGAAGAAGGAGAAAATAAAGTCCATTGCCTTGAAAGCTAGAGTTGAATCAAGTGATGATGAAGACTCTTGTTCAAGTAGCGAAGACGAAGAATATGCCATGGCCGTAAGAGATTTCAAGAAGTTCTTCAGAAGACGAGGAAAGTTCGTAAAACCACCTCGTGAAGAAAAGAAATCTTTACGAAAAGACCGTGATGATAGAAAGGGCAAGTTAGATAGGAAGTGCTATAGATGTGGAGATTCTGGTCACTTTATAGGTGAATGTCCAAAGCCTCCAAAGAACAAGTCTCAAAAAGCATTCGTTAGTGGAGCTTGGAGTGATAGTGAAGGAGATGATGATGAGCCTAAAAACAACGAAGTTGCCCTTATGGCTCATGACACAGAAGAGGTACATTCTGACTCATACTCCTCTATAGATGATGAAACCTTAGAAATAGAATATAACAAGCTGTGTGATATCACATTAAAAATCATCAACAAAAACAAATTCTTGAAAACTAAAACAACACTTTTAGAAAAAGAAGTGTATTGGCTTAAAGAAAAAGAGATAAGAAAGGAAAAAGGGAAAAATAGTAAAGATACATGTGTCTCTTGTCAAGAACTAAAATTAGAATTAGATGCACTAAAAACTTCACAGGAATATCTCATTAAGCAAAACTCTAAGTTTAAAAGGTTTGATAAAAACATAAGTTGTGCAGATGAGATAATGAAGATGCAAAAACTTCCTCATGATAAAACCGGATTAGGTTTTATGAAACTAGGAACCTTAAGTGACTTTAAGAAACAAACTGTGAATGAAAAAGAAACTGTTTCAACTAAGTCAGAGGCTCACGGATCCGACGGATCCAATATTTTGGATCCGCCAGTTGTACCCAAGGGATCCGCGAGTACAGTAGTTGAACAGATGGTTCAGAAAACATACCGTACTGAATTTGTTAAGGTCACAAGAAAGCCTAGCACTAGTACAACTAATAACAAGCTAAAACCAACTGTGTTTATAGGGAGAGGTCAAGCTAGGAATGAGTATAGAGTTAAAACAACACAACAGAGACCTCAAACTAGTTTTCCCAAACACCCCTTTCCTAAGAGTAATATTAATTTACAACATCATTATCAAAATAATTGGAACCAAAATATGCCTAGAAACTTTCAAGGTCCCAATTACATGCCATGTAACTATTATCCTCCATTTGCTTACATGAACCATGATAATGTTATGTTTAATACAAACGGACCCATGAGATATTGGGGACCAAACGCTTGAGTCACTACTAGAAAAACAACCATCCTTGACTCGCATTTTATGACGCTCACTACAAGATGACGCGCAAATAGCGAAGTCATAAAATAAGAGTCATAACGAGTAAATTTTTTATTGGAGATGACTCGCTTTAAGAAGCGTCATAACATATGGGTCATAATCACATTTGGCTAACTCCCGCCCACTTTTTTTTCCCCAAAATCAAATGATTTTCATTGTCCCTCCATCTTATCTAGGTCACCCCCATATTTTCAACAACTCCCACTGAAACAAAAAAACACACACTCCCTCTTTTCTCTCTATCTCGCTCGCCGGTATATGTCATCACCACCAACCACCGCCGGAATCATGACCAACCGCCGCAGGAATCATCACAGCCGTCTACCATCACCACCAACCACCACGGACAGATCTCATCTCCAAGGTTTGAATCTCGATGCTTTCTCTCCAAGGTTTCATAATAAGGTGTTTTTTTTTCTTTTGGTTTAGATCTAATAATATTCAGTTTAATTGTATAGATCAACTACGGATCCTTTTTTCTTTTTTAATACCGCCGGAAGCATCACCACCAACCACCGCCGGAATCATGACCAACCGCCGCAGGAATCATCACCACCAACCGCCACAGGTGTGTTGATTTTCGGGAGACTGCTGAAGTTATTGCTAAGGTATATTCATCTTCTCTAGAATCGTTTGACCTGATTACTTGAACGGGCATATAAAGTTATAGGTGAAGAATGATGAAAGTATTGTAAAGTTAAGGTAGTTAAAGAGTTTTGTTTTAATTCTGTTAAGCGTGAGAAGTTTAGTGCCTTTGTCTTTGCTTGCACCAACAACTGATTATGACACTCTAAATTAGTCGGCTGATTAACATATAATCATATATATATATATATATATATATATATATATATATATATATATATATATATATATATATATATATATATATATATATATATATATATATATATATATATATATATATATATATATATATATCTTATAGGAGAGCGTCTACGACCATTTTTACCAGTGCACACATTTATTTTAACTTATTCACATACTCAGACGATTAATGATGTCGCTTTCGTTAAACTGTTATAGGTGGATGTTTGCCAGGCCGGCGTATTGTTGTTGTGGGTATGGTAGATACATGAGTGATAACAATGCTAATTTTGCTAGGCTGTGATGACTACGAACTGTTCTGCTTTAAAATAATAGACCCGTAGTTGAAGAAATATGATGAAATTGGAAGGAGTGGCCCTCTCGGCTAGAATTTTCTGTGTGCTCGCAAATGCTTATGCCCAACAGGCAAGTTACTATTCTACCTTTTTCAGTATATTGAGCTATTATCACATTGAGTTTTTGCTTAACACGTTTATCATTTTCCAATAGCTATATATAAAAATAGGTAGAAACATTAGCTATAAAACTTTCGTAAAGTGTTCTTAATTACGGAGTAATATTTTACGCAGGGTTTGTGTGAGCAGACAGTTAAAGTTCTGCAGTTGATGGAATGCGAAGGCATCGAACGAAATCTTATTATGATTCTCAGTATATGAACACATAAAAGAAAGCGTATGCCCTTTTATCTATTAAACCTCATTATACATCTTATTTTGAAGCTGTTTATGCTAATTGTGATGTTAAATGTTCATGCAGTGACTTGTTTGCTGCACCGGTCCATCAGCCGAAGACAGTCAAAGCCCGTAGATACATTCCTCAGGTAATAATCCATCTATTTTAGCTAAATTTATTGTTACATTTAGATTTTCGTGACAGTTGATGATGAAACACAGTGTATCTATGGGATGCTACCGATGGTAACACATCAGAACTCGTGACAGTTGATGATGAAAGCGGTCCTGTTACAAGTGTTAAATGGGCACCTGATGGTCGTCACATCTCAGTTGGCTTAAACAGTTCTGATGTGCAGCTTTGGGATTCAACCGCTAACAGATTGGTAATCATCTGATCTTATTATATTGTTAATGTGGTGAGCGTGCTTAGTTTGTTATGGTAGTAGTATTCGTGTTTCATCTTCGGTGAAGGTGTGTGTAGGCCTTGAATAGCTACGTTTACCATGTGTTTAGGCCTTGAATAGCTAGTACCATCCAAACTGGTATAAACTGAAACAAAATCAAGAAATTACTTACGTTTACCATGTGTTTAGGCCTTGAATAGCTAGTACCATCCAAACTGGTAACTGTCTTGTAGAAGCAACAAACAAACTCTGAGATAACAGTTCACTTTGAAGCAATGTATAGGGTCAAGATAAGTGCCAGCAAATACAACCTCCAATATTTTTTTACGGTTTTTACCCATTATGCTGTTCTGGCCATTAATGAAAAAAAATAGTGTGATTATAATAATCTATATAATGTAGCAGAGTTTGAAACAGTAAACCAAAAGAGACAATACCTGAATGTTTGATTTCGACATTACACACTTTGAAATAGATTTTTATTATGGTACAAATTTCATGATGATGCCTTATGTTACTATTTGACAGAAGGAATTCCTGATGCAGAAGCAGCAACATCTGCAATTCCTGATGCATCTACTGTTACAGAACTGGTGGGCAGCCCTTCGGTACGTGTTTGCCTTATGTGTCTGCCTCACCCGGTGTTGGTGCAATCACATTCGACGGTTAGTAATAGCTACTACTTTTGTATACAACCATTTCGAGTTGTTTGTCACTATCAATCCTATAACAGTTATGCGGGTAATGCTTTTCTACATTTTTGTGTGTCGTCATAAACATTTAGCTGCTACTTTATAAGTTGTTATTAATGATTTCGTTGTTTATTGCAGGGTCGGCCCATGTACCAACGATTTTAAATTTCGAATCAGGGTGCGTCCGTTTTATGGGCAGCGATTCTATTTCAGTAAGTGGTCAGCGAACCGAAGGTTTTGTTTCAGTAACTGATGAGCAGCCCTCCGGTACGTCTTTGGCTCATGCAAGTGCCTCGCCTGATGTTGGTGCAAGCACATCTGATGGTTAGTAATAGCTGCCACTTTCGGATAGAACCATCTGCATTTGTTTGTTACTATCGATGCTATAACAGTTGTCTTATACGGAATCTTTGCTTTTCTTATAGGTATACACCAGCGAAGCTGTGGCCGTTCGTCTTCTCAAAGCTGGCGTCGTACTCAGTATTTGCAAAGTATGTGGCATCACCTTTTTTCTCTATATCACGAGATTGAACGAGTTGCCAAGGCAAATCGTTGAAGAAGGTTTATGGTATTTGTTTCTAGTGGTTTATCTTGGCTTTTGTGAGGAACACTTGTGAAAACAATTGTTTCATGATGGATTATGAGTTTAGATTTTATGTATCTGTTTTGATACTTTACTTTGGTGTATATATATATGAAATGCGTTATTTTGATATTTGTGTTTTTAATTTTGGATTATCAGGTTTTTAATTGTCATTTAATAGAAAATTAGGAACTGAAGAAAATTAATTTAAAAAAAAAAATTAGGTTATGACTCGCAAAAAGGAGAGTCATAAAACGTGAGTCGTATAAAAAAATTAGGTTATGACTCGCAAAAAGGAGAGTCATAAAACGTGGGTCATAAGTGCGAGTCATAGAAGGATGACGCACAAATGCGAGTCATGAAGCTTTATGACGGGTCTTTCCTTGACTCGCATTTGCGCGTCATAAAGGCTCTTCTTGACTCGCATTTGGAGTCAAGAATGGCTGTTTTTCTAGTAGTGAGTCTTTATTGAACTTAGGTGTGCTTAAAAGTTGAACTTGAACCTGATGAGTGGATCAAAGATAGTGGGTGTTCAAGACACATGACGGGAAACAAAAGTCTTTTCTCCACTTACCAAGTGTACGACGGAGGTAATGTCACATTTGGTAGCAAGCTTAAAAGTAAAATCATCGGAAAAGGTACAATCTCTCATGACTCTCTCTCTATTGATGATGTTGCTCATGTTGATAATTTAGGTTTTAACTTGCTTAGTATAAGTCAATTGTGCCATAAAAAGTATAACGTCCTTTTCAGTGAAAATGGAAGTAAAATACTTAAAGATGGCATAACAGTAGAAAAAGGTGTCTTAAAGAATAACGTATATGTTATGAAATTAGATAAAACACCGAAAGACAAGCTTTGTCTTACTTCTCTGGACGAAAACTCAACCTTATGGCATCGACGCTTAGGTCACGCCAATATGAGGTTAATTCAACCTTATCATCCAAAGAACTCGTTAGGAACCTACCTAAGTTAAGATATGACCAACACTTTTGTGATGCTTGCAAAATTGGGAAACAAGTGCATAATAGCCATAAGGCTAAAATCATGGTATCCACATCTAGATGTCTAGAATTATTACATATGGATTTGTTTGGCCCGTCGGCTATACAAAGTTATGGAGGTAATTTTTACACATTAGTAATAGTAGATGATTACTCTAGGTATACATGGACTAAATTTTTGAAAACCAAAAATGAGGCCTTTGATAAATTTGAAATTCTAAGCAAGAAAATTCAAAATCAACTAGGATGTAACATAGTATCTATTAGAACTGACCATGGTCGAGAATTTGACAATGAAATCCAATTCGGAACATTCTGTGATAAAAATGGAATAACTCATAATTTCTCGGCTCCTCGAACTCCACAATCTAATGGTGTAGTAGAACGGAAAAATAGGACAATTCAAGAAATGAGTAGAACTATGTTAAATGAACAAAACATACCTCAAAATTTTTGGTGTCACGCAGTAGATACTTCCACATATATCCTAAATAGAGTTTTAATTAGACCATTTTTAAATAAAACTCCTTATGAACTTTATCGAGGTAAAAAGCCTACTTTAGGATATCTTAGAGTGTTTGGAAGCAAGTGCTTTATTTTAAACACTAAGGATTATCTCACCAAATTCGACCCAAAGTCGTATGAAGGTGTATTTCTAGGATATTCACAAACTAGTAAAGCATACATAGTTTTGAACAAGGAAACCTCAAGAGTCGAGGAATCATTGAACGTTACATTCGATGAATGTCCACCTCCCTCTAAGACATCACCTTTGGTAGATGATGACTTAGTTGAAAACCAAATGGTTGATAATCAGGAAAATGTTGAAAATGATAAAGAAGATGAACCAATAAAAAGAGATTTAGTCAACATCAAAGAAGATAAAAGTCATCCATTAGAAAACGTCATAGGAAAACTCAATGATAGAACATTAAGATCTAAAGCTCAAAATGAAAGTAATTTCTTTTGTTTTGTTTCAACAATAGAACCTAAAAATATAAATGAAGCAATAAAAGATGAATCTTGGGTCATTGTGATGCAAGAAGAATTAAATCAATTTATTAGGAATGACGTTTGGACATTAGTTCCTCAACCTAAAAATCAAACCATAATTGGTACCAAATGGGTTTTTAGAAATAAAATGGATGAAAATGGCATAGTATCTAGAAACAAAGCTAGACTAGTAGCACAAAGCTACAATCAACAAGAAGGAATAGATTACGATGAAACATTTGCACCCGTAGCTAGACTTGAGTCTATTAGAATACTACTTGCATATGCATGTGCACATGATTTTAAATTATTTCAAATGGATGTCAAAAGTGCATTTTTAAATGGCTTTATAAATAAAGAGGTATATGTAGCACAACCTCCCGGCTTTGCCGATTTTGAAAAACCAAATCATGTTTACAAATTAAAGAAAGCTTTATACGGACTTAAGAAAGCACGAAAAGCTTGGTATGATCGACTTAAGACCTTCTTAGTTGACCATAAGTACTCCATGGGCCTAGTAGATAACACTCTCTTCACCAAGAAAAAGGGATCACATATTATCATCGTCTAGATATATGTGGATGACATTATATTTGGTTCAACTTGTCAAGAGTTATGTGATGATTTCTCAAAAATCATGCATGATGAGTTTGAAATGAGTATGATGGGGGAACTTAACTTTTTCTTAGGTCTCCAAATAAAACAATTAGAAAGAATTAAAAGATGGGATATTCTTCAACCAATCAAAGTATATCAAAGATATGCTTAAGAAGTTTGGTCTTGAAGACTCTAAACCATCGAAAACACCTATGTCCTCCGAAACCAAACTCACAAAGGATGAAGAAAATGAATCCGTAGATAACACTAAATATAGGGGAATGATTGGTAGCTTACTCTATCTTACGGCTAGTAGGCCGGACATTATGTTTAGTGTTTGTCTATGTGCACGTTTTCAAGAAGATCCCAAAATATCTCATCTTGAAGCCGTTAAACGGATATTTAAGTACATCAAAGGCACTACACATGTAGGATTATGGTATCCCAAAGGAACGGGTGTAGAAACCATAGTGTATGCCGACTCAGACCATGCTGGTGACTATGTTGATAGGAAAAGTACTAGTGGTATTTGTACTTTTGTAGGATATTGTCTCACCTCATTGTTCGCTAAGAAACAAACAGCCCTCGCAATCTCAACAACCGAGGCAGAGTATGTGTCTGCAGGAAAGGCGTGTCAACAAGCACTGTGGATGAAACAAGCTCTAGTAGACTATGGAATCGAACTCAACGACATCCCCATTCTTTGCGACAACAAAAGAGCTATCGACCTCAACAAAAATACGGTCCAACACTCTAGAACCAAACACATTGAAATACGTCATCATTTCCTACGCGACAATGTTCAGAAGGGAAATATCTCAATTGAGAAAGTTTCCTCAGAGGACAACATTGCCGACATTCTCACAAAACCTCTCAAAAGAGAACCCTTCAACTACCTCAAACTTGGATTAGGATTAATGGAACTTAGTGATTAGAATAGACAATAGCATAAACCTTAGTTTAACCTAACTCGACACTAAACCAAAAACTGTGTTTTGATCCCGCGGATCCAAACGATAACAAAGGCGGATCCTTTGTTTTGGATCCGCCGGATCCGTCACATGCACAGGTTGATATATTATAAAATATACAACACCATGTACTATTCATCACTCTCCTAAAACTTATCACCTACTGAATTCGTCCCATACTTCACAAAATTCACAAATTAAGCCATTGTTCTCAACCAAATTCTGCTCCAAACATCACTGTAAGTATCCTTATCATGTTTATACTCCTGATCTGCGTCTAGGATTTCTATTTCATGCACAAAACCAAACCTTGGGGTTATGCATAATTCTTGAAAAATCATGAAGCATACTTTCTAAATTGCATAACAAATCATGTTTTTCATAGTTAGGAATTGCATCTGATAGTACATTGTCATCATTCATCAAAAACCCCATGAGAATTTTTTGCTAAAATATTCTCACGACTAGGAAAAACGGTTTTTGGACATTGTTCATACAAATACAAAAACGTTAGGTTTTAAACATCACTTGCATCATGTCTCTTGAATGCTAAAGGGAATACATAACTAATATGTATTTTTGGGTACATTCAAATGTAGCTACATTGAAATAGGAGCGTTTGGGTTATCTTTTGTTTTATTATAAAACTTGCATAAACATAATTTTCATGCATCAAAATGAGTCGAGATAATCGCACCTCCACATTGTCCCCATGTAGGCACACACTAGACATATATATTTCTTTTTGATAATTTCAACTAAACTATATATATATTTTTTTCATGTCTAGGATAATCATGCCTCCCGTCACCAACTATGATCACAAACACACCGTCAATTACCTACCTAAACACCATAAAACCAAAGGACTTAGTGACCAACAGGTTGAAACTTTCAAAGCCCTAGAAAAACACTACGTACATGAGGGTAGGTTTGTAGAGTCCTCATTCTATGAAGGAACAAATCTTAGGGAACAACTAGCAGCCATTCACTTTGATTCCCTCCTAGATATCGACGAACCAATCATTCCATGATTCATTTTAGAATTCTATGCTAGCGTCATTCTAGAGTCAAATGATCATGGTTACATTAACATTCGCTTCAATGTCAATGGAACACAATACAACATCCCCTTAAATCAATTCGGTGAGGTCCTAGGAGTTCCAAGTTATGGAACAAGTGTCTATACCGATAAATGGTCATTAACTATTCTTGAGTCAAATCTTGAACGAACGGCACCATATGCCACTCCTTTAGCCTTAAAAGAAGTCATTCGTGAGCATCTCTTCATTCCTAGAAACAACCCCACTAGAATGTATCGAGGTAAAGAAGTAGCTAGAGATCCGTTTGCTATGGAGCAAAATGAGATTAAGCCCGAGTTTAGGAAATTGGAAGAAGTCTTAAGGGCAAATGTCATGTGTACGGTAGGAAACCGTGATCACATCAATGCTTGTCTTTGCCACATGATGTACAATGTGTCAACCTGTCAGCCCTTCAATCTTGCTTACTATATCGCCAAGAGAATGGCCGATATTCCAGTTCAAGGAAAAATGGCATTACCCTATGGAATGCTCTTAACCCGTCTTTATCGAGCATTTGCACCCATTCCTAGAAATGCCTTAGGCTTTGTTCCCGACTATGATGAGATCCAACACACCTTTTCTCCCTTAAGCGACCATAGGGTAGCGCTTGATAAAGGCAAACGCCCTCGTGTTCCAACCTCATCATCTTCATCATCAATGAGTGACGATGACGGCTTACCAAATTCAAGACTTCCTCCACCCGAGTACTTGAGACAACTTCCACCAATTCAGAATGAATCACCTGAGCATCGTCAAATGAAGGGAATGGTGAAGAATTTAGGTCGATGGATCATGAAGCTTCACAAGGGAATGAAGAAGTTGAAGAAGAAGTTGAGTTGATAGGAGTGTTTGGAACTAATCGTTTCTAGACAATGTTATGTTGAATGGTTATGTTATTAACTTGTTATGATACTACTTGAATTGTATGTGAACTAATCAATCCTTGCAGGTCGATAACACTTAGTGTTATCAATTTTCAAAAAGTAAGCCTATGTTTGGCTTAACTCCTATTAAGGTAAATTCATATGATCGGACTATTCTATGATTAAATATGTGTTGGTATCATCATATTTAGTTGTTTTGCATTACATATTAGATGATAGATATGCTCCAAGAAAATTTTCGGATTTTCGTCGAAAAACGCAAAATATGACATTCTCTCTGTGATGTTTTAGCATTTTTGCCAGACGAATTCGGCGGATCCCTTACTTTGGATCCGCCAAGTGTTAGCTTTGGCTCCGTCAATTGACAATCTGCGGATCAGGAGGATCCCAATTTAAGGATCCGCACGCCTTGTCGTTTGGATCCGCAGGTATAACAGTCAAACTCTTAAAACTTTTCGACTCATCCCGATTCTTTGATTTTAGTCTCTAGTGTTCTCTAGATTAAGTTCACTGATCACTAATAACACTTAGAATGATTAGGAAATTCTTAGAAACCTAAGAACAAAATTTCCCACCAAAATTTGAATTTTCAAATCTTAGGAGTAAGTTACCTTTCTGTTACAAGTAAGGAACCCTTTTTAGGGATCCTTCAAATCCGTGGGTACATCACATCACAGGATTTTCCACTAGCCCTTAGCATTTACTGCATATCTTCTTCTTCTTACTCAACATAAGTTCTATGGATTGACTTATGTGATGTGATTTGCACAAATTTTTGTTCCAAATCATTTAGAACCAACATTCTCTATTAGATTCACATCAAATCCAAACACACAGACTCATATACCTTCTGCCTATAAATTAGTGCTTTAGGATCATCACTTCACACAACAACCATTTCCTTTCCTGTACATCTTAGCTATCATACTTCAACATGACAAAGTCAAACAACTCTTCCACATCTAGACCTTCAAGAAGAACAACCCGCATTAGTGTTAAACCTTGTTGTTTTATCAACTTAGCTAACTCCTCATCTGAGGAAAATTCTCCTCTCAATATATCATCACCCATTGCTATTGAAAATTTCCTTACACTCTCCACCCCAACACCATCAAATGTTGTTATACAAACACCACCACCAACCATTACTCCAATAGCCACTACTCCACCACTGGCTCCAAACCAACCTGTTAGATCACTATCACCACCAAAATCACCCAAACTCCAACCCTTGGAATTATTTAGGACTCCTCCTACATCACCACATCTTGATGACTTAGAAGAACTTTCACCAAAATTACCCAATCTTCCACCCATGACCTTTGAAGGTCAACAACCCATGATTTTTCACCCGGTTTACCCGGATATCCATGGCCCTTTATACCATGATGCACAATCATCCCAACCTCAACCACAACCTCTATCACCCACATCCACTCTAGTTGCCATTGACGAGGCAATGTGGATGAATATGCCTTAAACCCAAGAAGAGATTAGTGAAGAGCTCAACCGTCTCTACACTCTCTGGGTATAGTTGATCACCGCCTAAATGAAGCCATGGATATCCAAAACATCCTCATGAACTCCCTCCAAACACCACTACCAACCAATGAACAACAACAACAACCATCCAACAACAACAACAACCAACCACCACCAACACCATCACTACAAACTAGAATCTAAAGTTTTACAATCAATTTAAAAGAATACATATATAACTAATAATAAGATTTAAGTTTTATTTTTCATAACAAACTAGAATCTAAAGTTTTTAAAAGTATAAAACAAAGGTTTTATAATAAATTAAAAAGACGTAAAACTATTCAACCCCCCCTTCTAGTTTTCCACAATTGGTTTCAAGAGCCACGTCAATCAAGATCTTTAAAATATACTGTATTTTAAAACTTGAATCGATCTATGGAATTCGAAAAATATCTAGAAGGGGAATCTTTGCTAAAACCACCACTATTTGAAAACTATACTTTTCTTGAATGGAAAAATAAATTTGAAACTTATGTGAAATCAATTGATCTAGATCTTTGGCATGTCATTTATATTGGTGATTTTCAACCAACAAAAATGGATTTTGAAAGTCAAACAAAAATGGATTTTGAAACTCAAAATGATTATTTAAAAACAAAGAATAACAAAAATAATGAAGCTAAAATAATTATTTACAAAACCTTGCCGAAAGTTGATTATGAAAGAATATCTTTCTGTAAAACGGCAAATGATATTTGGAAAAATCTCTTAAACTTTCATCAAGAAAAATGTCAAGCCAAAGATGAGGATTTTGATCTTGTACATGAATTAGTTATCTTAGAAAATTTAATAGATAAACATTTAGATAAAATAGATACATGTGCTACTAGTTCAAATGTTGTTAATGTAGGTGTTAGCGACGAAGACTACATGAATCAACTCCAAAGTGAACTCAATACAAGATCATGGAGTGACACAGACGAAGGAGAAGATCATCATCCGACTCACCTATCATTCACACGTCGATCATCATCTGAGACATTACGAAGAAAAGCTAGGACGTGAGGTAAGTTCTCTTTTTAAATTTCATAAGTAATTACTTCATGCATATAATCTTATTAATGCCTTAGGATACGCTTAGTCTGATAGGTTGCTTTGCCTTTACACTTTAGTTATATTCGCTCTATTGCTTAATGAACTAGAAACCCTTTAGTTAGCCCCCCTAAGTATTAGTATACCAAGCAATCTTCATATTTAGTACTCTCCTATAGGTAAATTTAGGAACTTAATTTCTTCTAAAAGGAGAATGACTACTGGAGAATCTATTGACTAGAAACTTAATTTGACCTAACGGTTGAATTGCTTCTATGTAAGAAGTTGGGTGTGTGTAACCCGTAAAAACGGTCGTGTTTAGCCTGAATTGAGCACCACTAGTAATAGTCTCATACTCATTCTCCAACTTGAATACATTATTTTTCCTAAATATACCTAACGATAGTTTACTGCTATGAACTTTGCTTTTCACTAGAGCTTTTCATTCCTAGATATATGTTATCTTGCATATATAAAATTTCTAGATGTTTACTTGCTCCTATGTGATTTGACTGCATGCCTTCGTAATTATTTGTTTAGTTGTTAAATGCATTGTCATTATAATAGCTTTTGTTTTTCTCTAACTACTCTGACATGATGTATTTTTGTATTTAGTCATAATACATGCTTAAATGCCATAGGATATGTAGAAATAGGTAGCATGTGACAATAGACTTAACCAATGCCCTTGAGCATGAGATCTTTCATAAACCATTTTTTTTAAACATATAATTAATGGGACTTATTTTTAAATTTGCAAAAACTTCACATTTTGGAAAAATGATTTTTCAAAAGATTATGACACATTTCTAATAAACATGTTTCACCATCCTACCTTTCTTCCAAACTTGTGTCTATAATTACGTGTTTATCAAAAACCAAAGATTGGAAAAATATGTTTTCTTTCCTCATAAAAACATTTTGAAATAAAGACAAAACTATTTCAGTAATATATTTTTCACATTCACATAAAACCTACTTTCAAGCATTGTTGAATAATGCCAAAAACATTTCTTTAAATCATGCTTGGTGATCTCATATATGTCATATATACTTGTGTATATGACACTTATAAGTGAACTAAATCAAAATGAAAAATCATGGTTTACTTATTAAAGATCTCACTTGGTACAAGTCTAGAAGTCATGCTATCACAACTCCCATTCCCTTGTACAATAGATAATCATTAGGATTAATTAACTAGCCTTTTAAATCTCCTAAGTTGATAATACTATAGAATTACAATGTTCTAGTATTATCTTCTTGTCTAATATATGTATATACATGTTATATGCTTAATGAGTAGTTTACATGTTAGATAAAGTTGCTTAAATAAATATGCTTAGCATATATGAGTTATTAAATCCTAAATTGCCTTGAAAGAAGTTAGACTTGCTTGAAACTAAACCCAAAAACACAACCTTTTCTACAAATTTATGCCAAAAACCCATTTCCAGTAATCTGGAAGTCAGCAGATGGGCGGCCCCCTTAAATACCCAGGCGGCCCCCTTAAAATTAAGGGGACCGGCCCCTATTTAAGGGGACCGGCCATCTGGAGTGACGGATTACTATTTTCCTTTTCAATTTCCAACCCATTTTATCCTATAATTCCCAAAATTCACAAACACATTTTGTCACAAACCACCCTCCAAAATTTACCTTCCACAATCACATCATCACTACACCATACATACCCATTTGGAGGAGGAAGCTTGACATTTTCCATAACCCAACAAATGATGTTGTTCAAACTCAACCAACACCTAAACCTCATCCTAATGAACCCTTTCACACACATAACCAATCATCCATATGTCCACCTTCATTCACTCATAATTACCCACGTTCACAATTGTCTCCACTACCATGAGTGTCACCACCACCTCCACCAAATAACAACCACTCTCCATCATCATCACCTTCCGCTCAACACTTGAAGTTCATTGAAGAATTCAAGAAAGCCCATGAGCTTAATGCTCTCCTTGCTTTGCACCTTGCTCAAAGCAACTTAGACCCATCACCATCCATCTCACCATCATTACCATCATCACCACATCACTTGAGTCAAATTGAGAAACATGTCAACAATAGTCCTTGTTGCATCTTTCTCCAAAACCAAACCATCACCTTAAATGAGCGTCTCACTTGGATTGAGTATCGTCTCACTAGATCTAATCCAACACCACCACTTGAACAACATCAAAACCCTCATTCAACATGGTCAAGTCCAAGCTCTCCACCTCCAATTCCTCTATCAACCCTCTCTCCAACATCCATACACCCAAACTTACAACCCCATTAATCCATTTTTTTTACCCTCTCTTTACCATCATCCATCCAAAATAATCCAAGTTTTCATGTCTCAAGCAAGTCCAATGGATCTCTTAGGTAATTTAAAATTTTCTACTTATTGCATGCTATAAGCAAAATATGTGTTGTATCAATAATTATGTTTTTAACATAATTATCTTCAACTAATGAATGCTTTATTTCTTGTCTTTAATATATGATTGTTATGCTTATTGCTTGTATACTTGATATCATGATATATAAATACATGCTTGATGATTAATAACATGCTTATTCCATAATATGTTTTAAATGTATGCATGCGTAATTAACATGTTTATGTCACTATTTAATCATTCTTGATGTACATGATTCAAATGGAGCTTGCTGCAAAAACACCCTAAAAATGACCCTTTTCAGAAATTTTTCAAATTTGGTCGCCTGGGAAAACACCAGATGGGCGGCCCCCTTAATTCCCTAGGCAGTCCCTTTAATTTTAAGGGGGCCGGCCTACAATTAAGGGGACCGGCCATCTGGGCAGTAAAATTTACTGTTTTCTTTTGCATCTTGCGATTCCTTTTATCTAGCCCAAACCTTACCTAAATTAACCATCACCTCCATCAAACACCCATTTTCATTCACCATGCTATCACCAAAATCATCTCTAAGACACCAAAACTCCATCACCACCACCTCAATGTTAATCCCCAAGTGCACCAAATGCACCATCAAAAACACCCTTTCATCCATCATTAACTACATCAACTCACACCTTTCATCACCACCATCAAGAGCATCAACTCCACCTCCTACTCAAGAACCTCCATTCACCCAACTTGTCATTTCCATATCACCAATAACACCTCTTGATGCTCATTTCTCATCATCACCAATACCACCACACCCACAACCAAACCGTCATCTTTGGTCTTAGAGATGAGATACACTACATGTTTTCATCCCTTGAACACATGCTTAACAACCAACTTCCACTACAACCTCCATCATTTTCACCCACTACACTACCACCACCTTCATTCTCACCAAATTAAGCATATGCAATGCTTAATCAAAAATAATTTTTCAAACCATTTTGTGTGCAAGCCCCATGGAAGATCATGTACTCCTAGAACGATTATGTAGATTGCATTACTTACTAGCTAATGTAGGATTGAATATAATCTTGGATGGTTGTGTATTGATACACAACATTTAATGAATGTATTTATATGCATGCTTATTTTTGCTATATATATGCTTGTGCTTCTAATATTTTTCTTGCAAGTATTCTATATATCGATTCCTTGGTGCCCTCAAACGAGGGGGAGCACACATCAAGGGGGAGTTCTCGTTCCGACAAATTTTGTCTCTAAAACTTGTCGGCTCAACCTTTTTGATGCGACAAAAAGGGGGAGAAGTGAATATAAACTCACTAAATACTTGTCCAAAAATAACTTTTTGGATTTAATGAGTTTAGGTTTTGTAATCATCAAAAAGGGGGAGATTGTTGACATAAATAATGCCTAAAAACATTATCAATATTTATTCATATCTCTATGTTTTGATGATCACAAAATGTAAACTCATTAAAACATAAACTTATCAAATAAACAAGTATTTAGTTGTAAATATTCATTTCTACAACTTAATCACTTAAGGTATGAATAAACAAGTGCTTAATGCATTATATGATCAAAGGAACATTTTCTTAATAACTAGATTTTTTATAAAACATCAAAAACATTTTATATATTTTTGAAAAACATTTTTGGTATTAAATAAAAATGTTTAATCTTTTATAAAAATATGAATTCAAATTTTTAACCAAAATCAGTTAAAATGTTCCAGAAAAACCTTCCCCACAAAAGGACAAAATTGGCCAACCTTCAGTAGGGGCGGCCCCCTTAATTTTACTAGGCGGCCCCCTTAATAATTAAGGGGACCGCCCCCTATTTAAGGGGACCGCCCCCGCTCCAGTAGGCTCCAGCTGTCCAGATTTTTCCCTATAAATACCAGCCTTCCCCTAGATTTTTACTCAACCCTTTTGCACTAAAACTTTCTGTAGTAGATCTCATTTCATATCTTAGAAAAACCTTTGATCATGTAATCTTAAGCATTGGTTTCCAAGTGATCCAAGCTTCCACCATCCAAGTGCAAAAGAAGAATACTTCTATCAATCAAGATTAGAAGTATTACAACTTAGTATCATTTTGTTACTTAAGTTGTGTGTTTAACAAAGTTTGTAAATCATTCATTCATTTGTATGTAAGGTGTGTGTTGTAGACTAGTGTTGTGTGTAAGTAGTGAAGATGTTGTATAAGTAGTTGTGGTATAGAAGTTGTGAGGTCAAAGTGTAGAAGTCGTGAAGCCGTGGTGTAGAAGTTGTGAAGCCATAGCTTAGAAGACATGAAGTCCTTGTGTTGAAGTCATGAAGCCGTAGCATAGAAGTTGTGAAGCGGTCGTGTTAAAGTTGTGAAGTCCTAGTCGTGAAGTCCTAGTGTTGAAGTCGTGAAGCCGTAGCATAGAAGTTGTGTAGCGGTCGTGTTGAAGCCGTGGAGTCCTAGTCGTGAAGTCCTAGTGTTGAAGTCGTGAAGCCGTAGCATAGAGGTTGTGTAGCGGACATGTTGAAGTCGTGAAGTCTTAGTCATGAAGACATAGTGTTGAAGTCGTGAAGCCGCATCATAGAGGTTGTGTAGCGGTCATGTTGAAGTCGTGAAGTCTTAGTCATGAAGACATAGTGTTGAAGTCGTGAAGCCGCATCATAGAGGTTGTGTAGCGGTCATGTTGAAGTCGTGAAGAAGTCGTGAAGCAGTCGTGAAGCCGTTGTGAAGTAGTCGTGAATAAGTTGTGAAGAAGTTGTGTTGTGAAGTTGTGAGATTGGTTCTAGCTACGATTAGAACTCGACATTTAGCTTTGTGTCGTTAAACCCGTGTAAGCCAAAGTTGTGTACGGTTTTCTCCGCCATAAGGGAGCTTATTGAAGTTGTGAAGAAAACTCTCGAGCAAGGTGTGCTCGGGGAGTGGAGTAGGGCAAGGAAGGTGTCCTTGTAGCCGAACCACTATAAATCTCTCGTGTCTCGGTTAGATCTTTCCATACCTTATTTATTTCTTTACTTGCATCGTCTTTACTTTCATACACATAGGCTTATATAATTGCTAGTATTAATTAGAGGTCGACTTCACATAAAGATCAAATTGAAAATCCATTCAAGAAACCAAAACTTTTACAATCAATTTAAAAGAATACATATATAACTAATAATAAGATTTAAGTTTTATTTTTCATAACAAACTAGAATCTAAAGTTTTTAAAAGTATAAAACAAAGGTTTTATAATAAATTAAAAAGACGTAAAACTATTCAACCCCCCCCCTTCTAGTTTTCCACAAAATGTATACGTTGGGACTTTTATAATGATAGTATACACCGAGGGGGAGCATTTCATATTCTAACCATTTGTTTTGTAGGTTCATGCATCATTACCTTGTTACTCCATTTAGGGAGAGTATCAAACAAGGGGGAGCTCTTAAAGTTCTCAAAATTGCATTCCGCTACGCAACTCTTCTTTTTGTTTCGACAAAAAGGGGGAGAAAGGATTAAGTGTGCATAACTGTGAATCATCACAGTACATATACTTTTTGCATAAAAAGTTTTTAAACTCAAATAAAACAAACTTAATCTATATTTTAAAGAACTCATGCTACACTTATTCTTTTGCTCAAAAATATACTTTATGTTTTGTCATCAACAAAAAGGGGGAGATTGTTAATACAAATATCGTCCCAAAAACGTTATTTATATTTTACGATCTTTGCTTAGTTTTGTTAATGACAATTACAAAGTATATCTTTAAGCAAATTATAAATACTAGCTAAAGTATCTTTAAGAACACATTTTACAAGTTTACTTGGAAATACATTTCATGCATATACATGTTTATTTCCTTAAAAGGAAACTTTATTTCTTAAATGATACAATGACATCATGGCATGCATCATACATGTAATCTTGGTAAGATCTTGTAATATCTTGGATAGATCTTCAAGTAAGATAGTTGACATTGGATGATCTTGATATGACAACACAAAGATATGGAGAGATTGGAGAGATTTGGAAAATCTCTTAGTTGTCTTACCTCTGGCATACACGCGGATCCCTTCGACATAAAGGACGGATCCCTTTTAAGGGATCCGCCGATTCGCCGAGTGTTTATCAGCTTGCCTATAAATAGCAATCTGATCACTTGGCCTTCTCATCACTCATATAGCTAAAGTACATACTCATTCATATTACTAACATCATTCATTCATATCATTTGATCTATCTTTTGTAGCAAAGAAGATTAAGCATCAAGGTTCAAAACAGAAGTGTAAACCTTTAGTATAGTTACTGTGTGATCTTTGTGTAATTCACACATCATTATTTGTATCATTTATCTCAGTGAGTGTGGTTAGTGTTTTAGTCCTCAAAACACAAAGAGTGTAGGGAGTGGTTGTACCCTTGTGAAATAACTCGAAATTTAGCTTAGTGTCGGTAATTGTATAGGCGACGTTGGGTTAGTTCTGCCCTGAAGTAGAACTCGGTGTTTAGCTTAGTACCGAAAAAGGAAGTAAGCAACGTGTAAAGGTTTTCTCCACCTAGAAGAGAGTTTGTTTTTTAGTGAAGGATAACTCTCGAGTTAGAGGCTCGAGGAGTGGAGTAGGGAAAGGAAGAGAGTCCTTGTAGCCGAACCACTATAAACATCCGTGTTGTGTGGTTTGATCTTTCCTCTCTTTACGTTTCATATATATTGTGTGAATACTTGTCTGAGCTTGTTTCCTTTGAATTAACATAAAGTAACAAAGCGAATTAATTTTAATCGGTAAAACTATTCAACCCCCCCTTCTAGTTTTCCACACACTACAAATATCCAAACATCCTAATATCACAAGTTATCATAATATCCAAACAAGTATTAAGACATCATTCACAAGACAAAAGCACATAACAAGAATCACATCATCAACACAATCAAAGAAACCAAACATGAATATTATTAAAAGAGAACATACCAAAGTTCATAAGATGAATCTTCCATTGTTCCACAACCAAGTACCAAGCCAACCCCCCAACACCTCTAGAAAAGGTTGAGAGGCGGTTTAAGAGAGATATTCTTAGAGTTTACATGAGTTGTGAGATTATTGGATATTGATAGCATGTGAATGTGTGTAAAACTCATAAAAATGAGTCCTATTTATACTACTCTCAAGGCCTTGGGGTATTAATGCTCAACCTGGTGACCAAGTAGCTTAGAATGGACTAGAATCTACTTGGGGAGGATCTAGAATTGGCTTGTACACAAATGAATATTAGTGATGAAAAATAATGAGCTGACCAACCGATCGGTTGGAGCAAATTAGCCTCTTGAAAATTGTAGATCTTTCTCTTAGCTTTCCGTGGCCGTTTGAATCAACTAAATCCGAGTTCGTATGCTCAAGTTATGGCCAAAATGGTGAAGGTGTGTCGGGAACAACGAGTCTTCCATTATTTCTTCGTTTTAGCTTCTTTTCTTCATTTCTTTTCTCGTTTTCCCTCTTGTGCTTTATTCTTTAAAGTGACAACTTCTTGACTTTATCTTCTCGAATATACTCCACGAGACTCACTTTTGTCGGGAATTCTTCGTATATGCATAAATCTTTGTTTATTGATCATTTCTTCATCTTTTTCTTGGTTTTCTTTGTCGTGAGCTTCCATGAACTTAAAATAGAAATTATACTTCATTAAGTACCAAAAGTTCATAAAAGTGATCAATATATATGCATAAAATCCACGATAACGCTCCTAAAAACATGTACAATTTGAGCGTTATCAATACATCTTGAAAACGTTTATGTAATCTTTTACTTTGGGACCTCTTGTATTAACTCTGATTTAAATAATTTGAATGGTAACTTTTCAAAATGTCACATTTAAAGGTCATTTTCTATACCTTGTGTTCTATATTAAGAGGTAACACCCCATTGACACTATCGTTCCGCTACGATATTTTGGGGGTGTTACGGATTGGTATCAGAGACTTGGTTATAGAGAACTAGGTTGCATTTAGTACCTAGACTATAACCGCTATGTACGTTGAGACTCTCCTCTCTATCGCCTTGCATAGTTAGAACTGTGGAAAACTAGAAGGGGGTTGAATAGTTTTACCGTTTTAAAATTAATTCGTTTTATGACTTAACGTGATTTCAAAGTAAATATACACAAAGATAAGTTAAGTAAGTAAGGAAAGCAATGATCAAACCACACAACACGGATATTTATAGTGGTTCAGCTACTAGGACTCTCATCCTTTCCCTACTCCACTCCTCGAGCCTCTAACTCGAGAGTTTTTCTTCACCAAGAAACAAACTCCCTTCTCGGCGGAGAAAACCTTAATACACGTCGCTTACACCTTTTTTCGGTACAAAGCTAAATACCGGGTTCTAGTTCAAAGAAGAACCAACCTGACGTCGCCTATACAATTACCGACACTAAGCTAGATGCCGAGTTCTTTACAAGGGTACAACTACTCTCGTTTGCTCTATGTGTTTTGAGGACTAAAACACTAACCGGACTCTACTGAATGAAAGATGTAACAATGATGTGTAAACTCTAACAAGTGACACAGCAGTTAACTATCAAGACTTGCAACAGTGTGTTGAAGCTTGTTAATTCTTGATCTCTTTTGCTACAAAAAGGAAGATCACTAAGAATGAAATGAATGATATGGGTTAGTAATGTATAAATGAAAGAATGTATATTTTATGCTATGTATGTGATAAGTGTGCCTGAATGATTAGCTTGCTATTTATAGGTAAAGCTGATCAACATGGCACGGATTTGGCGGATCCAAATTATGGGATCCGCCCTTGTATTGGTTTGGATCCGTGGGGACATGCCAGCTAAGAACATCCCATATCTTTCCATATCTTGTCAAGTCATATCAAGATCTTGCAAAGTCAACTCTTTAGCTTCA
This sequence comes from Artemisia tridentata subsp. tridentata, assembly GCA_021014915.2. Classification (NCBI taxonomy): domain Eukaryota; kingdom Viridiplantae; phylum Streptophyta; class Magnoliopsida; order Asterales; family Asteraceae; genus Artemisia; species Artemisia tridentata. The sequence continues at coordinate 76,564,677 of CP139506.1, read as the reverse complement.
AGATCTTTCCAAAATATAATGTAAATCTTTCAAGATATGTAAATGATGCATGCCATGATGTCATGTATATTTCTATTTTTAAGAAATAGAAATAAACATGTAAATGTATATATATATATATATATATATATATATATATATATAATATAATGTGATTCCTAGTGATCATGTAATGTGTAAAATGTGTTTCAAAAGACTTATTACTATAAATGTAAAAGTCTTAATCTTATATTTATGTTTTGCTTAAAGATAAACTTTGTAATTGTCATTAACAAAATTAAACAAAGATCGTAAAATATAAATAACGTTTTTAGGACGATATTTGTATTAACAATCTCACCCTTTTTGTTGATGACAAAACATAAAGTGTATTTTTAAGCAATGAAATAAATAAAGTATGAGTCTTTTTAAAATATAGATTAAGTTAGTTTTATGCAAGTTTTTGAAAACAATTTAAGCATAAAAGTATGTACTGTGATGTTTCACAGTGATGTAAACTTAATCCTGTCTCCCCCTTTTTGTCGAAACAAAAAGAAGATATGCGTAGCGAAATGTGGTTATGACTCCCCCTAAGATTCAATGATTTTGAGAACTTTAAAGCTCCCCCTTGGATTATACTCCCCCTAAATGGAGTGCCAAGGTTATGATGCATGAACCTACAAAACAAATGATTAGAATATGATATGCTCCCCCTCGATGTATACTCCCCATTGCTAGGGTACCAACGTATACGTTTTAAGGATGAGAAATGCTACAAAATAAATGTTAGTTGTGAATTATTCCAACTAAGTAGCATAATGCATATGAATAGGTCAACCAAGCATGAAAGTTCAACCCATTTGACTTTAAAAAGTCAAAAATATGTGTCTGATCAAAAATATGTACCTAAGTATAAGTTGTCAAATCATTATGAGAATTCAAACCAACCATACAATAATGTTAGTAAATCAAACAAACCAAGATATTATGCCAAATAGTGATCACCCATAAGCATAAAAATATAACATTCATTACTTGGAAAATTGTTTGTGACAAAAGTCACAAAACATGATGTTACATAAAAAGAAAAATAAAAAGTTCCTAAGAAAAGTCCTAAAACCATCCTAAGAAATCCTAAGAAGTCCTAAAGGTTCCTATAGAAGGAAACTTAAGAAGAGAAACTAAAAGTGCCTATTGCGGAGGGTTGGTTGGGGTTGATGAAGCTATGATGGAGGCAAGCCAAATGGATTCTAAATCCTTTGTATCACGTAAGTGAGAGTCCATTATGTTGAAAGAGGTGTTGAGAGGATCAAGTTCCTCATTTTCTTGAGTGTTTGGTTGGTTGAGCCACATTGATTCATCAATGATTTGGAGTGTGGTAAGTAAATCATTGGGTTGAAGATTGGGTTAATATGGTGGTGATGATGATTTTCTTACTTGAAATGTTATGGGTGGTGGTGTGGTAGCCACAGGTGTTGTTGTAGGTGATTGTGATCTTGGTTGAGATGGAGTAGATGATGGTGTAGTACATAATGGAGTTATGGTAGGTGATGGTGATCTAGATGGTTGAGTTGGAGCGGGTGATGATATGTTAACTACCGGAGTTATGATGGGTGTTGTAGTGGTAGTGGATATAGTAGGGAAGTTCACATTACAGATGGGATTTATGAACCAATATGGTCTGACACTAATTCTAGTTGTCCTTCTGTGTGGTCTGGACATGTAGGAATTGTTGGATTTATGCATTGTGAAGTTGTTTAGAAATGTACAGATAGTTAAAAATGATGATGAAGATGTGAGTGCAGATCAATCTAAAGCTTGTAATTTATAGTCTCTAAGATTTATGAAGATTGGTGTTTGGATTTGGTTCATTAAAGGAATGTTGGTTACCAATGATTTGGAGCAAGAAAAAGTTGTTTGTCATTTTATCAAAGTCAATCCATAGAAATGGAGTTGACATGAAGATGATCACTGAGTGCAGAGGATGACATAAAAGTGTGTAATGTGATTGATTCACGGATTCCAAGGAACCAATTAGAGGGATCCTTAGGTGTTAGAGAAAGGTAACTTGGATAAAAATTTGAATATTCAAATTTTGGTGGGAAATTGATTTCTTATTGTTCTAAGTGTATCTAAATCATCCAAATGATCCTAATGATCAGTAGAGTAATCCTAAAAACTAAAATCAATAATCTAAGAATCGAGATTAGTCGGGAAAATTTTGAAAAAGTTACTGTTGGAGTTGGCGGATCCAATCGATAACAAAGGCGGAACCAAATTTTTGGTTCCGCAGAATCCTTGGAGTTTGAGATTGGCGGAGCCAAATGACACAACAGACGGAACCCATATAAAGGTTCCGCCATATCCGCCATGTGAAAGTGTTATTTCTTAGCAGAGGACATGTAATACTTTTCGTTATCCGTTCAAATCTCGAAAATTCTCCTAAAACATATGTAACTACTAATATGTGGTAGAAAAATACTAAAAACATAGATTCTAACACATATTTACACATAGATTAATCCGATTAAAATAACTTACCATAACAGGAGGTTAAGCCAAAAGGAGGCTTAAGCACGGAAAATTGATAACAACGAGTGTTATCATCCTGAAACATTATGTTAGTACACATGAAAGTCAAATACCAACAAAATATCCTAAAACACACACAGGTTTATCAAATCATTGTTCGAAAATGTCGTATACCAAACACTCCTTAAATCTCACTTCTTGTTCATCTTTTTGTTGAGCTTCATGATCCATCTTCCAAGATTCTTCATCATTCCCTTTGTTTGTCGATGCTCCTCGGATTGATTGTCAATGGAAGGAAGTTGACTCATGTATTCGGGTGGAGGAATCCTAGAATTGGGTAAACCGTCTTCTTCACTAGCCGATGATGATGATGATGAGGTTGGAGGATAAGCACGTTTTTCTCTTGCTACGGCTACGCAATGATTACTAAGAGGAACAAAGGTGTGTGGGATTTCGGTGTAGTTAGGAAGGAAACCACTAGCGTTTTTAGGAATAGGTGCAGAAGCTTTAAACAAACGTGTAAGAAGCATCCTGTAGGCTATAACAAATGATAAATCATGTGGAACTTGTGGTTTTGGGTCGAATTCTAGGGAGAGAATGAGAGGGAATTTGGGAACTTAGAGAGAGAAAGGAAAATATATTAGCTTGAAAATGAGAAGAGTTCCAACCCTTCCCACACTAGGGAAGGGGTATTTATACACCTAGCATAAGTGCCCCGAGTGGGCTGTGGAGCGAGCTGACAGTGGGTAAAGACCCGACCCAACTCCACAAATACTAATATAACTAAACTAATACTAATATGTTAATAATCCTACGAGCTACTTAATGCTAATAGATACTCGGGGTGACCGAGTCCTTATAGTAATCATGGGGTTTGACTATGATTCGATTGGCTATGCATTTGGGATCCTTCATTTTTTCAGTCATTATTTCTCTATTTCTTACTTCTATCTCATTGCTCTCTTCTAACGATGACACCTCAGGAGGGGCATGACTAGGCTTAAGCAATTCATTTCCATCATATAATGCAGGTTGGGCTATTTTAGCACTCCTAAGTAAAGCTAATTTAGGTTCACCTACATTATTTTCACTATGTTTATCACACAACCTTTTGTGCTTTTGAATCATTTGAGCAGTTTGTCTGGTTTGGTCTTGTGTGTACAACTTGTTTTCAATCTTATTCTTTAACATTTTAAGTCTGGAGAAATCATTTAAGAGTTTTGTTTCCTTTTCTTTGAAATCTTGTTTTAGTATGTTTACACTCTCTTGAATCTCCTGTTTTTGTTTAACAGTTTGATCCAGTTGTCTTTGTAAAGAATACAACTCCTTTTTCAATGTTTCTTCCCTTAAATTACGTTCTGTTATGAATGTACGCATTTGACTATCCATTTTCTGCTCACGTTCAGTTAGCTCAAATTTTGCACGTTGTTCATATATGGCCACCTGATATTTATAGATGTTAAGCCTAGTGGTCAAGGTGTCATCTGGGACAAACACAGTGTTCTCATGCAACTCACAAGCATTATCTACAACATAAGCATTATTTTCAACAGAAGATGCACAACCTGGTACATCAGACACGTTGTTGTGATTCACATATTGTTCATATGGAATAATATTGCTATTTCCCATGTCAACAATATTTGATTCAACAACATCTGTCTGTTGTACATTGTTGGGAAACTTCTGTTCATCTACCACGTTATATGTGTCATAAAGCTTTAGTACCCCAGAAATGACAGATGCATTGGAAGGACCAGCTTGTTGAGGTGATGAGACAACAGAGGAAAAATTAGCCATGAAGATGGTTTGAGCAGTGGGTTCATCATCAACATCTGTGTCAAAGGCATCACAGTCATCAGCTTGGAAGATGTTGGGATCATTAAGTGCCAAGTCTTGAACTAGTTGATCATCCACATCAGCATCAAACGTATTCCCCCCATCACCAGCAAGAAACAATAACTCTTCTTCATCCAAAGCTGCTCCATTCTCTTGAGCTTGCATTAACATCATCTTATCTATGAAGTACTCAGAGTTCTATGGACGCTTTGGTTGATTGCAGTTTCTTGCTATGTGTCCAAGTCCACCACAGTTGTAACACTTGGGTTGCTTTCCCTGCCCCTGATTTGCATTCCCTACTCTAATATGCACATTACCTCGACCCATGTTCCTTTGATTCAAGTTCTGCCTTCCCTGAACATTCTGAACCACAACCCTTCCATCCTCCACAGTTGCTTGATTGCGTGGGTTTGACAAAGTTCTAAGTTGGTTGTTGGTTTGAGGGAGTGTTGCTTTGAACTGTTGTACAAGTAAGGAAACTTGGTTGGTGAGATTATCAATCATCTTGTCGGTATGAGAATATCTTGAATCCAATTGGGGATTCACAGCAGATGATGGGTGCAATGATGATTGGACGAATGATGTCTGATTTTGTGATGAATAGGGATGGTGACAAGCTTGATCAGGTAAAGATTGATTGAGTGGCTGAACATTTGCAACAAATGCAAGTGGATCATTTGGTGTTGTTGGATTGAGTTTTTCCCTCAATAGACGATCATAAGCCACATGTTTTTCATGTTGTTGTAAGTAGGCATACAGCTGCTCATAATTTGTATCTCTCAATCCTTTGTTGAGTTTCACTGCAGTAACAAATCTGTCCCACTCTGGTGTCATGTTGTTCACAAACTTTGAGTTGAGTTGGATGTTTGGCATTGTCATCCTGATGATCCTCATGTCATTCACAAGCTTGTGAAATCTCACATAATAGTCAATAATGTTCTCACCAGGATTCATCTTGAAATGCTCAAACTCATCATACAGCTGAGATTCACGATCTTCTTTGGTCAGTTCAGATCCAGCCAGAAGAATTTTGACATTGTCCCAAATAGCTTTAGCTTCAGTGTTGAAGTTGATGAGCTTGTATACGTCTTTGGGAAGTCCTTGAATCACAATGTTCGAAGCACTTATGTCAGCATCATAGCGCTTCTTTTCTTCCTCATTGAGATCGTTGTAAGTACGTGGTCTGTCGATTCCAAAAGTGACAGTCCCATCCTCAGCGATAGTGACAGCATCTCTAGTGGTGCCCATCTGAAAGGGTCCTTCATCAATGGATTTAAGAATGTTAACACCATTCTCCGTCCTATCAAGCATAGGAGGGCGGGTATCGGACCCGGCAGCTTGGATATCATCAGAAGCAGTGCTTGCCATGATGTAGACGGGATTTTACAACTCTTGTGATTTAAACCAAGAAATCGAATCTTTCGCGGGATTTTCTAAAATCAACAAAAGAAACCATACGATCAACAAGAATAACACAGAGTAAATTGCAATGCTGATCTTCAAAATTCAAGTTACAGAAGTCAAATCTCAACTGATCAAATCGCAACAAGTCAAATCACAGTTTGTCAAATCGCAAGAAGTCAAATCGCAATTAACCAAATCGCAATATGTCAAATCACAAGTGTCAACTCGCAACGTCAAATCGCAATAGGTCAAATCGAAATTAATCAAGTCGCAATAAGTCAACAGTAAGTCAAATCGCAAAGATCAAATCGCAGTGAATTTCAACCTCAAATCGCAGGCACAAATCGCAACCAACAAGACCCAAATCGCAGCCAGACCTACTCAAATCGCAACACAAACGTGCTCAAATCGCAGGCACAACTCGCAGTCTCAAATCGCAACTCACTACCTCATATCGCTGGCACAACAGGACAAACCAGCCAAATCGCAAGTCACAAACGGACAAACCAATCACTGTCTTGCGATTTGTTTTCTTCCCTCTTTTGGGTAAAATGCCAAGTCGCAGCAGAGTAAACCACCAAATCACAACCCAATAATACATTACGCAACCCAAATCGCAACTATGAAACTCTCTACCGAGAGTCAAATCGCAACGAAGAAGAAACTTAAAACACCACACGAATTGGCTTAAACACACCACAAAACGAATAGAGCAATCTTTCCAAACACCAAACTAAGCTCATATACTAACCCTAATCAAGAAAGTACAATCTTTTAACAGATTCAACCACAAACAAAGCACAAATGAGAGATTTTTTACCCTAGTCTATTCGAACCAAAAAGAACCACAAAACCAATCCAAGAGAACCGAAAACCTACACTCAAATGAACCTAACCATGGCTCTTGATACCAATTGTAGGCTATAACAAATCATAAATCATGTGGAACTTGTAGTTTTGGATCGAATTCTAAAGAGAGAATGAGAGGGAATTTGGGAACTTAGAGAGAGAAAGGAAAATATATTAGCTTGAAAATGAGAAGAGTTCCAACCCTTCCCACACTAGGGAAGGGTTATTTATACACCTAGCATAAGTGCCCCGAGTGGGCTGTGGAGAGAGCTGACAGTGGGTAAAGACCCGACCCAACTCCACATATACTAATATAACTAAACTAATACTAATATGTTAATAATCCTACGAGCTACTTAATGCTAATAGATACTCGGGGTGACCGAGTCTTCATATGAATATTTATATTCCTAACACATCCCGTATGGCATGGCGGTGGTACCTAAGACTGGAATATCGGCCATTCTTTTGGCGATATAGTAGGCTAAGTTGAATTGTTGGTGGGTAGATACACAATACATCATGTAGCAAAGACTTGCATTGACATGGTCCCTATTTCCTATGGTGCTAATGACGTTAGCTCTAAGGACTTCTTTCAACTTTTTAAATTGAGGCTTAAGCTCATTGAGCTCCATTGCAAACGGATCTCGGTCTACTTGTTTACCTCGGTTTGTCCTAGTTGGGTTGTTTCTAGGATTGAAGAGATGTTCATGGATGATTTCTTTGGAAGTGAGCGGTGTGTCATATGGAGCCAATCGATCAAGATTGGATTCTAGAATGGACAATGACCATTTTTCCGAATAGAAGCAAGTTCCTTGACTTGGGACACCTAAGACTTCTCCAAATTGATTTAAAGGAAAGGTGAATTGGTTTTGGTTTACTTTGAAATGGATGCTCATAAATCCAAAGTCGTCTGAGCTAAGACTTACGGAAGCATAAAACTCAAGTATAAACCTAGGAATAATGGGCTCATCTATGTCGAGGAGACGATCAAATTGGATAGTGTCTAATTGTTCATGGATATTGGTTTCTTCTAAAAATGATGAGTCTACAGTTCTACCCTCGTGAACATATCATTTTTCTAACGCTTTAAAGATTTTGACTTGATCTTCGGTGAGACCATTGGTTTTGTGGTGTTGAGGTAGGTATTTGATAGTGTCCTTATGGTCATAATTTGTCGCGGGAGGCATGATTATCCTAGACACAAAAATTTCATAATTAAGTTAAAACTATCGAAAATACGTATATTAATTTCTAGTGTGTGCCTACATGGGGACAATGTGGAGGTGTGGTTATCTCGACTCCTTTTGATGCATGAAAATTTATTTGTGCAAGTTTTATAACGAAAATGTGAGATAACCCAAACGCTCCTAATTTAATGTAGCTTCGTTTGAATGTACCCGAAAATACATATTAGTTATGTATTCTCTTTAGCATTCAAGAGACATTATGTAAATGATGTTTAAAAACATAACATTTTTGTATTTGTATGAACAATGATCGAAAATCGTTTTTCCTAGTCGTGAGAAGATTTTTATAAAAATTTCTCATGGGGTGTTTGATCAATTATGATAATGCATTATGATATTCAATTCCTAACTAAGGAAAACATGATTTGTTATGCAATTTTAGTAAACATGCTTCATGATTTTACAAGAAAAATGTATAAACCCCAAGTTTTGATTTTGTGCAACAGACAGAAATCCTAGACTCAGATTAGAAATTAGATATGATTAGGATACTTACAGAGATGATTTGAGCACAAATTGGTTATGAAGATTGACCTAATTTATGAGTTTGGAGTGATAAGGGTCGAGTTTCAGTAGGGTGTATGTTTTTGGGGAATGTGATACACTGTACAGGGTGTTTGTTTAATATATTAAAATTTTGTTCAGCAGGGCGCGGATCTGGCGGAACCAAAACAAGGGTTCCGCCCTTGTTTTCGTTTGGTTCCGCAGAATCAAACTCAGGTTTTGGTTATATCCATGTTTGGCTAATATAAGGTTCAAGCTAAGATTTTATCTACTCTCTAGGTCCCATTAATCCTAAACCAAGTCTAAGAAAGTTGAAAGGTTCTCTCTTAAGAGGTTTTGTGAGAATGTTGGCAATGTTGTCCTCTGAGGATACTTTCTCGATTGAGATGTTTCCCTTCTGAACATTGTCGCGTAGGAAATGGTGACGTATTTCTATGTGTTTGGTTCTAGCGTGTTGGACTAGATTTTTGCTGAGATCGATAGCTCTTTTGTTGTCGCAAAGAATGGGAATGTCGTTGAGTTCAATTCCATAGTCGACGAGAGCTTGTTTCATCCATAGTGCTTGTTGACACGCCTTTCCTGCAGACACATACTCCGCCTCGGTTGTTGAAATTGCGAGGGCTGTTTGTTTCTTAGCAAACCACGAGGTGAGACAATGTCCTAAAAAAGTACAAATACCACATGTACTTTTTCTATCGACATAATCACCTGCATGGTCTGTGTCGGCATACACTATGGTTACTACACCCGTTCCTTTGGGATACCATAATCCTAAATGTGTAGTACCTTTTATGTACCTAAAGATCCGTCTAACGGCTTCAAGATGGGATATTTTGGGATCTTCTTGAAAGCGTGCACATAGACGAACACTAAACATAATATCCGGTCTACTAGCCGTGAGATAGAGTAAACTACCAATCATTCCTCTAAATTTAGTGCTATCTACGGATTCACTTTCTTCATCCTATGTGAGTTTGGCTTCGGAGGACATGGGTGTTTTCATAGGTTTTGAGTCTTCTAGACCAAATTTCTTAAGCATATCCTTGATATACTTAGATTGGTTGAAGAATATCCCATCTTCTAGTTATTTAATTTGGAGACCTAAGAAAAAATTTAGTTCCCCCATGATATACTTATGGTCAACTAGGAAAGTCTTAAGTCGATCATACCAAGCTTTTGGTGCTTGCTTAAGTCCGTATAAAGCTTTCTTAAGTTTGTAAACATAATTTGGTTTTTCAAAATCGGCAAAGCCAGGAGGTTGTGCAACATATACTTCCTCATTTATAAAACCATTTAGAAATGTGTAGGTCCAACGGTTTATGGATCTAAGTAGCCTGAGTAAGATAATAGATAACTTGAATAAATCCAAATTAATCTATATGAGAAACTCTTAATAGTGTATTGATTGTTAATGCGAAATCTTAACAAACAACAAGTATGAAGAACACAATGATAATAACTAACTTCGTATTACTATTAAACTTTTCAATCTTCACAATGTCACACTAAACATGTAACACCCCCAAAATCGGGTACAACGGAAGCTTACACGTCGCTGGGGTGCTACTCAATTGGTACCACAACACAAGTACAAAGAACTGTTTTTACCTGAATCATTTAGTATAAAATTCATTAACAAAAGTGTTAAATTTACACCATTATAAAGTGGTGCGGAATTAGGCCCATGAAATAAGTAAAACAGTCCCCAAATGAATATCAGAGTATCTCGATCCTATAACCATGCCATGCCATGCCAAAAGCCGCCAATTGTGAGCTAACACTTTAAGAACCTGAAAATACATGCTAAAACGGGTCAACACGAGGTTGGTGAGTTCATAGAGTTTAATTTAAATGTAAAGCATTTGAATAAAGATTTCCCAGCAAAGGCATTGTAAATCCACTCAGTCCCAAGTCCCGCTCATACAAGACTTGCAACCTGTGTGTCTACAATCCACTGCCAAATAAGATTTGTTTTAGGTAATCAACAGTAATACATGGACCACAAGATTTCAACAACAATGTACTCCAAATATGTTCAAGAAAAGTCTTATTGTTGCACTAAGCTCATGAAACCGAAGCCTTAACAGTTAGTTCATGTTATCACCCCAAACAGGTGCTTTGCCAGACCTGTACCACATCAAATGAAATGCGTCCGTTTGACCAGTTGGAGCGACCAACCCGGACGGGAGAGTTTACCTCCAATAGATCTATTCACAACATTCGCGCTTACAACGTAATTAACGGTTCATGATAGTGGGGAATTTGTGGCAAACAACAACAACTTAGGCAATCAATAAATGTTTAATACACTTGTTTCCATAAGAAAATAATCAAGTGTGAAACAAGTAAACACAAAATACTTTCGAGTAACAAATCAAGTATTTTAGCCAGTCAATAATGTTTGAAAGAAAAATCACGTTTCAGGTCAAAGAAGCATGGAGTTTAATTAAAAACGAGCATGTATTCTCCCCCAAACAGTTGTAAAACAAGTAAAAATAGGGGCCATGAACTCACCTGGAACAACCGATAGGATAACAAAAGGAAGCGAACGAATATCGAGTTACGGACGCTCTAACCGCGACCTAAATGATTCATATGTCTTAGGTTTTGAAGACAAGGTTAAGCATGCAAGTCATATTCTACATTATCACTTGTACATGTCGTTGTAACATTTGTTGTCAAAATTTAATTACGTCATTTTGATCATTTATTAGAAATCACCACTTTTAAAAAACATAACTTGTTTATTTCATAACCAAATTTTACTCGTCGCGTTAATATGTTTCATAATTCTCTAATGCATCTAATACGTTTACACGTGGTCCTACCATTTTTGTTCACTTCATTTTAACCAATATATACTCAAAATGGTCTAAAACATATGTTTAAATTTTCTATCAGCTTTATTTTTAGCACTTAACATGCTGTCCAAATTCATATATTGCGGCCACATTCTTTTAGTCATAACTTTTGCGTCGCAACTTGGTTTCTTAAGTGTAACCTATCCACGCGAAGGTATTTAAGTGTACTCTAGGCTTTTCAAGGTCTCGGCTTTCCTAAATATTATTTACATCTCAGTTTTCAGTCTCAAAAATCGGGACAGAATGCATGTTTTTCAGAAAATTGTCATTTTCGTCGTTTAACTTGAAAATAGCGTATTTTTTTCGTTATTAAGTCTATTTTCTATATTTTTAGCCAAAGATTACTTACAACTTACTGATTATTCCAGTTTTCACAAATCGGGACAGTAGCTCTTTTAAGTGTTTCAAGAATGTGTTGTCTAGTTCCTATCTCATTCCAAACCACTCCAACTCTTGTCCTAGTTCACTTATGATCTCTTCAACATAATAATAGTGTCCTAAGCTTAAACTTAACTATATCCCAAGTCCATGAAATAAATTATCTAGCATATCAAAATATACAAGTTTATTAATATTCACATTTATAAGGTTTCTTACCACCACTTTTATAGATAGTTTTTCTAGCTAAATTTCTAGTAACAACATATTGTTATAACATAATCTTTACTAAAAGATCATTAGTGTATGTAAATCTTTTCAACATGTACAAATGATAATGAATAATGGGACTTGTCAAGCACATGAAATGTACAAACTATGAAATGTTAGTAAGTATCACTTACAAAGATGATTTGTGAAGAAGGAGTTGTGAATCACTAGCTTAACCACAATACTTGTGCTCTAAACCCTAGTAAATAAGCCCTAATAACCTTGATTTATGTCACAACAACTCTTTCTCCTTCTTGCTCCTAATGTGTGTGTCGATTTGTATGTTAAGGTGAGTAGGGATTTTTAGTTTTTCTTACATGAACTAGTTGCAAAATGAATGTAGATTATGGCTATTTATACTTGGAGATATTCAAAGACTTAATAGTAAGTCAAGAGGTCATAATTTGGTCCAGGGGGAAGGCCGGCTAGGAGGGCTAGGGAGGGGGCAAGGAGACATAAGGGTGGCTTAGTTACAAAAGTAGAAAAAAGCTAAACTCACTTTGTGGCTAAGTTAATCAAGATGTTAAATGTGTCTTACTAATTATGGACAAAGTAAGAGGGGGGGGGGGGGCGGCCATGGGTTTAAATTGGAATTATTTGTGTAGTTTTGATACAAAAATGTATATATTGTAGGTATTGGGTGTTAAAAATATGTATTGGTTATTGTTTCGGTAATTAACGAAAAGTATACGTAATTAAACGTATGTTGTAAAGAAAATACTTTAGGTGTCAGAAAATATTTCTGGAACTTTTGTAATAATTTTAGAAGTATAAAAATACCTTGAAAATAATCGTTGAGAAAATCGGGTATGTCGGGTGTTAAATATTACATAACAATTAATGTTTGTTGAATTCCAAAACCGTAAGTGGTTAAAGAATAGAAATTTGTTTTATAGTTTAAAATTGTGAAATGGAGCATGAGCAAGATATTGGAATATTTTGGGACTAAATATAGTCTAAACTTATAACATTCAAGAGGGTTGTTCCTAGTTTTATGTTCATTTAACCAAATAGTTATTCATAAAAAGTGTTCTTGTAAAGTCTCAAGGTCGTAAATTGGAGTCTGAAAATAAATGTTGACGTGGAAAATTACGGGTTGCTACAAAACATAATGCCGTAGAGTTTCTTTTATACACTAAGGAAACCCTAGTGTTACAAAACGTGTGAAAGGATAAAGATATCTTCTAATAAGATATCTAATACGTATATATCCTTTCCTAACATATAGCTAACTAACTCTGCTATTAAACATAAACAAACTTAACTAATACTAATAACCAGACTTAACTATGTTCGCCAGACTTAACTTTGTTCTGGCAGACTTAACTAAGCTAACAGACTTAACCATATCTTCAGCAGACTTAAGTCTGTTCTTCAATAATTCCCAAGAATCCTCCCCTAACTTGATCTTCATACACCATGAACTTCAAGTTTCTTCCTTGATAAGCTTCCTGAGGATGTTGAACTCTAACCTTTGGAATTATTTTGAACTTCAACTCTTTGAATCATCATATCTGAACTTTGCAGCATCCTTTATCATCAATCTTTACACCATCTGATCTTTGCAGCAACATTGACTGTTTGTACATCAATTCATAAAGTTTCATACTATTCTCATCACTTCCAGGTGTGTTAACTCCTGTGAGAGGTGAATCATTGAAAATTTAATGGATTTGATGTCTCTTTACCAGTTAGCCATTAACTCTGGAGTAGCCAATGTTTGGTGTAAAACCATGGTACATTGATAACCATTTCAACTCTTTGTACATGAAACATGGTGAGTTGAAATACCATATGATTTTTAGCAAATCATCAGCTATCAACGGATTTGATTTGTCTTTACCAAAAGCCGTTTGCTTTTGGACTAGCCAATTCTTTGGTGGAATGCAGACCTCACCTTGGTGAATTGATAACCAGTTATGGATTTCCACAGCCTTTACCACAAGCCATACTTTTGTGGGCTAGTCAACTCTTCACTATCACAGATGTGGTGAGTTGATTACCATATAATTTTTGGCAAATTGTCAGTCATAAACGGATTTAAGGTATCTTTACCAGAGCCATTTGCTCTTGGATTAGCCAGTCCTTATGTGGGTTAGACATGGTGGACTGATAACCATTTGTTGTGTTAGTGCAGAGCACCTTCACCAAGTGAGAAATTCCATTAATCCCACTTATCAACTTAGAAAATTCTTTCAAACACCCCAAACAGCTTCCTTTTGGGATTGTATTTCAATTAACTCCAACAGCTGATAATATACCTCATCCTTCTTATCACCCAACAGCTTCTTTTCAAGCATCTCCTTGCATACCCTAGGATGTAGAGGATACTCAACCTCTGCCAACATGTATATATGTGCCCTCTGCAAAGTCAAACAATGAACTTGACAGCTATCAAAATATCTCCATCTTACTATTTCTTGTTGAAAGGGCAGCTTTCAAATCTTATCAGTCCCAGATGGTGGATCAAACATGGTCTTCAAATCTCCCTAAAGAACTCTTTCAAATTCTTCTTCTGGTCTGTCATCTCCATACTTGATCATCATCAGCTTATACAACTCCTTGAGATCATCTCTTCTCAAATCATTTAGTAATCCTGGAAAATTCACATAAATAACATCTGTGTTATCTTCCCTGATTATCTGATAAGCCCCTCTCTTACCAGTTTTGATGATTTGCCATCTAACAATCTTGGTAGGTTGTGCTGAGCTTTCAGGAATTGAACCCATTGTGAATTCCTTAGAAGAGGGTTCTTCTTCCTCTTGCACAACCTCCTTAGAAACTGATTTTACCCTTCTTAGCTGCTCTCTTTCTTCTAGTCCACCTTATAATAGGCTTCTTGATTTCTACTTCTTCCTTCACAAGTTCACCTTTTGAACTCTCAGGTACCTTTTCAACCTCAGTTACCTTCTGCCTTTTAAAGCTTCTTCTAATTGAATCTTCATAGTCAATAGGCTTGTAGTTCTGATCCCTTTCATAAGCCTTGAGGTACATATCTTCAATCTCTTCATATGTTTTTCCTTTCATTCTTTCAAAAGTAGAATGCTCCATATTCTTTAAATAATTCTTCATGTAAGCCATCTTCTCTTGCTTTGATTGTTTCTTGGTAGTGTTGGTAGTGCTCTTTCTCTTTTGTGTCTGCTTGATCTTCTCCATCATATCTCCAAGAGTTTCTGCTTCTCTTCTGGCATTAATGAACTCTGCAAGTTGTTTTGCTCTTTCTTCAACTGTCAGACTTGCATTAGCCTTTAGCTCTTCCAGCTTTTCCCTTAGTTCAGCATCACCCTTAATCATAGACATGAGTGTATCATCATTAAACTCCTCTTGCAACTTCTTTGTAAGTAATTCATCTTGTTTCTTTAACTCTTCAAGTCTTGCCTCTTCAGCTGCTTCTTCAGCTTGAATTCTTGCAATCTCAGCCATACTTGCTTCTTCCTCTCTTTGTTGCCTCTTTGTTTTCTTAGGCTGAGGAGTTTCTACAAGTATTTGCTTACTTTCTCTTTGAGTTGCAGCAGACTTATCTTCTTTACCAGTACTAACTTCTTCACCAGACTTATCTTTAGCAGACTTATCACTAAAACTAACCTTCTCAGCAGACTTAATCGGATCATCACCAGAATTAACCTCTTCTATCACCAATTTCCTTCTTAGCCTTCTCTTCTTCTTCTTTTGAATTTGACTAAGAGTCTTGGCTAAAGTCTCTGCTGCTTCCAATCCCTCAGGACTAATATCAGTACCACTAGTTGATTTTGCTTGAGCAGGAGTCTGAAAGATTTCTTCTTCACCCAAATTCCTCCCCTGTTTGGAAGAATTTTCATCTGCAGCACCCTCCTGATCAATAAAGTCAACCCGTTTTTCTTTCATAACCTTCTCCATCTTCTTGACTTTTTTGACCAAAGTTACTATTGCATTTCCCATGGTGTGGTTTGCCTTCTCCAATACAGATATCCTGTTAACTAATTGAGGAACCAGCTGTAAAAGAGCTTCCACAGACATTGGAGCTGATTCCTCCTCATGAGTTGGAGTTTCAACCTGGGTTTGCTGCTGAGGTGAAGGTGGTATGGGTGTAGGTGATGGTGGTTGTGGTGTAGGTGATCTAGGCACATCTGCAGGCTCCTCATCTGTAGGTGATGGTGAGTGTGTTTCTCTTCCAGGCGATGACAATGATGTACCTGCAATGTTAGTACGAACAGGCAACATAGCAGGTAATAATGGTTTATGTGTCCCCTGAAATCCCCTTTTCATGTTGCTAAAAATTTTATCCTTGAAAGACACACACAAGTAAGTCTGCAATTTGTTTTCAGTTTCAATATTCAAAACCATTTGAAGAAAACGAGGGTACATCAAAAACTTATGTTTACTTTTCACATTTGCTACCTGCCATCAAAAATTAATTTTGAAAAGTTAAAAGTCTTTTCAAGTGAAAGACAGACCAATGCAGAAGCAATATTACTTCCAAATTGATCCCAGCCTCCACTCTTAGGACTTAGACAGTGTAGCAAATGATGTATTAAAAATCTCCACTATGGTGAAAAATGGCTTTTCCAAAATGTGAATGTACCATCAGTGGGATATCCTATATTACCCATACCCTCTAAAATCATATTGTTTGATAACATAATTTCCCCTGAAGCATCATCCAATTGAAGACTACTTCGAATGGATGCTTCAGTGATTGAATACTCATTGTTATCAATAGTTGCCCTTAAATTTAGAGTCCCATCAGTAAGAGTTTCGGAAGTAGCAGTCTCCCAAAACTGTTTGACTAGGGAATCATAGATAGTGGGATTGTGAGTTAAGGCATACCTGATGTGAGAGTCTTTCAAAAAGTCCACTATCTGTTCAAAGCCTTTGCTCTTGGTTGGTTTCTTCAAGAAACCCAATTGGTTATGCTTATCACAGTATTTGAGTTGAGCCATAGATGATTGGTAAGTACTGGTTGACTGGCGAATTAGGGTTTTTATGCTGGTTGTTAAAAACAGAGTAATTTTGGCCGATAATAAAAAATTTCAAAATGGAAGTAAATAATGGATATAGAGGAAAAATGAATCAAATATTATCCATATATACCTCTTTTTCCCAAAAAAATAGTAACGGTATTATTTAAACAGGAAAAATCATTAATCGTATGACCAAACCTAACGGTAAAAAAAATTAATTATGTTTTAACACTACCAGAATTAACATTGGTCAACCAGACTTAACCATCAATCCACCAGATTTAACAAAAACATCAGATAAACACACATAATAACCATTAGCAGAGCTTCCAATCACCACCAATCCATGCTTTTCCTGAAAAAATTAGTCTAAAAACCAAGAAAATATACAACCCTATGTTGTTGCAAGCAGAACTAAACCGTACTAACTACCAGAATTAACTCTAAAGCTACAAAATTTAACTTCTACCAGAATTAAATCTACTTAATACTTGTACTATTTTACAAACTACACATTTAACCTCCCCTTAAATATAGCTATGGGTTTACCATTCCAATATTAACCACTAAGAAATTGAACCTAGGTCCATCAAAAGCTTTGGTCAATAGATCAGCTACATTAAAGTCTGTGTGTATCTTTTCCACCCTAATCAATTTCTTTTCAAAGCAATATCTTATAAAGTGATGCCTGATTTCTAAGTGTTTGGTCTTAGAGTGATACACTCGATTCTTTACTATACAGATAGTACTTTCATTATCAATGTGAATTATAGTATTCATGAAATTCAAACCATAATCCAGCATCTGATTCTGAATCCATAAGACTTGTCCACAGCAATTTGCAGCAGCTACATACTCAGCTTCAGTTGTAGATGTAGCCACAATGGTCTGCTTCTTGCATTGCCAGGAAATCAATCTTCTTCCAAGAAATTGACAACCTCCGGCTGTAGATTTCCTGTCAAGACTTGCTCCTACATAGTCACTATCTGAATAGGCTTCCAGGTCAAATGATGACTCTCTAGGATACCAAAGACCCAAATTGGGTTTACCATTTAGATATCTAAAGATCCTCTTCACAGCATGAAGATGTGAAGTCTTGGGAGTAACCTGAAAACGAGAACAAGCACAAACTGCATACATAATATCAGGCCTAGATGCAGTTAGATACATAAGAGAACCTATCATGGATTTGTATAGGTGCACATCCATATCATCAGCATCCTCATCTTTGGTTAATGGCACCTTGTTCTCCATTGGAGTGACTGCTGTCTTCACACTTGCAAGATCAAACTTCTTTAGCATCTCAGCAACATACAGTCGAAACTCGATAAATTAATACTCGATTATTTAATAAACTCTCTAAGATAATATTTTTTGCCGGTCCCGACTCGGGGATAGGGTGCTAAATTAATAATTCGCTAAAATTATAAGATAATACATTTTTGATAATTTCTTTAGACCCCATATAAAATATAAATTAATAATTCCTTATATATAGCATATTACATGAATGATTTATGAAGGTTTCTTGAAAAATGACTCAATTGTCTTTTGTTTTTTGTTGAAATCAATTTCCCCTTGAATCTCGTCTCTAATTTTCCTTAGCATGGTAAGGACTTCTGGTGTTGTTTTCTCATAGCTCAACAAGAAATTGTTCAATGTGATTGCCGCTTTAATAGCTTCGTTTCGTGAAGGGGGCTCCATTGTAGAACTTTCATCATCTTCTTCATCGATATATAAATTAATAATTATTAATTTATCGATTAATTAATAACTCTTTTAATTAATAAATTTTGGTGGTCCCAAGTGTATTATTTTATAGAGTTTCTACTGTACTTGTCTTGAGAAATGAAAAGTCCATCTTCCTTTTGGTTTACTTGCAGTCCAAGAAAGAATGTTAGCTCACCCATTGAACTCATCTAAAATCTGCCTTTCATCAATGCCTCAAATTCTTCACACCATGACCTTTTGGTGGATCCAAAGATGATATCATCTACATACACTTGCACTAGAATGATATCCTTCTTGCTCCTTTTAATGAACAAGGTCTTGTCAATGACACCCCTCTTGTACCCATGCTCCTCAAGGAATTTGGAGAGTGTAGCATACCAAGCTCTGGGAGCTTGATGTAATCCATACAAAGCTTTGATTACTTTGTAAACCTTCTTGGGATGAGCAGGATCAATAAAACCAGGAGGCTGGTGAACATACACTTCTTCTTCTATAGTGCCATACAGAAAAACACTCTTGACATCCATTTGATAAACTATGAATCCCATGTAGGATGCAAAGGCCAAAAATAACCTGATAGCTTCAATTCTAGCTACAGGAACAAAAACCTCATCATAGTCTATCCCTTCCTCTTGTCTGTATCCTTGGGCCACCAATCTTGCCTTATTTCTGACCACTACTCCTCTTTCATCCTTTTTGTTTCTGAGGACCCACTTTGTGCCAATTGCTTTTGCTCCATGTGGTAGATCTACAAGAACCCAGACCTTTTGCAACTTAAACTGCAACAGCTCTTCTTGCATTGCTTCCACCCAACTTTCATCTTCTAATGCTTCAGAAACCTTGGTAGGTTCCTTTTGAGAAAGAAAACATGCAAAAAGACAGTGTTGATGATCTTTGTGATTGTTCCTTTGCTGCTTCTTAACAAAACTGAAAAGTGCATGAGCTTCTGATTGTTTTTGCACTTTGCTTTTAGTTTGAACTGCTGACTTAGGATCACCAAGTATTTGAATTTGTGGATGAATATTGTAAATCCTAAGTGTAGGAGCTTGACTTACATCCATTTCTGTGGGTAAGTTATTGAAATCAGTAATCACACCTTCATCATCATAAGAAGCTTCATCAAAGATCCCTTCACTTGGTTTGTTAAAAACTTCAAGCTCTGGCATCTCAGAATCATCAAAAACATCAGTTGGAGTAGGATCAGGCTCAGCAGAATTAACTAAGTCACCACCAGACTTAATTGAGGAAGTACTGGTAGCCTTCTTTCCAAGATGCTTTTCAGCCAGTGCATTCAATTTATCTCTAAAAGATAGAATATCTTCTGAAACTTTTGTAGGAGAAGCCTCTTTCCCTTGTGCTTGAGGCTTGGTAACAGTCTCCTTCTTCTTTGAAGTTGTAGAAGATTTCTTTGTGCCTCCATAAGCTGCATCAAGCTTGACTTCTATTGTGGGAACAACAATAAGTTCCTCATTCTCCTCTTCTTGTTCAGAAGCATTTGCATCAGAAGCAACTTGAGTACCTGCATTGTTAGTTACTTCTATGGAACCTCCATGAGGGTTAGCTTGATTCTCCTTAGAGACAGGAATATAATTCATAGAATCAGTCAGATAATCAATATCAAACATCCATCTATAACCTATTCCTTTCACATTAGGTTTCTCCTCAAGAAAGTCAACATGAAGATTCTCTTCTACCTTTTTTGTCACTAAGTTGTATACCCTAAAGGCTTTACTACTCAGTGAATATCCTACTAAGAACCCCTCATCAGATTTTCCTTCAAACTTGCCAAGCACACTAAGAGTATCTAGAATGGTAACATGGCACCCAAAAGGTCTTATGTAACTAATAACTGGTTTATGGCCAAATAAAAGCTCATAAGGAGTTTTGTTCTGAGGTTTAGTCACTCTCACCCTATTAAATATGTAGCAAGCAGTATTAACTACTTCAGCCCAAAAAGTGGTTGGTAAGAGTGAGTCTGCTAGCATAGTCCTAGCTGCCTCAATGAGGGTCCTGTTCATTCTTTCAGCAACTCCATTTTATTGTGGAGTTCTAGCATTACTATACTCTTGTTTTATTCCCTTGTTACCACAAAATTCAAGCATGCTTCTATTCTTAAACTTTGTGCCATTATCTGATCTAATAATCTTAGCCTTATGATTGAGCTGGTTTTCTATCTGCCTAATGAAAGTTTGAAGTAAGCCAGTGGTTTCATCCTTCTTAGACATAAAGAATACCCAACAAAACCTAGTGCAATCATCAGTAATGACAAGGCAATAACTAGCATGATTTATGCTTTGCACAGAAGTAGGGCCAAAAAGATCCATATGCAAGGTGTGTAAAGGCTTAGTGATGGTCCTTTCTAATTTAGCCTTACATGAAGCCCTATGCTGTTTACCCTTATGACATGCAACACATGTATGGTCATTCTTGAAAACCTTGGAAGGTAATCCTCTAACAAGATTATTCTTCACAAGTTTGTTTAGATTCTTAAAGTTTATATGACCCAGCCTTCTATGCCACAATTTAGATTCATCAATAGTGGCTTTTGCAATCAAACAGGCAAAACCTTTTACAGGATCAGGTTTCTTCATATCAAAGTTGTACATATTATGTTGTCTAGGGACTTTTCAGAGTATCTGACTTTCATCAGCCAATCTTAAAGTCAGAAGTCAACACAAAACATTCAGTTTCAGTAAAAAGAACCTTATGCTGCTTGTCACAAATTTGTGATACTGAGAAAAGATTAAATTGCCCAAGTTCTTTCATAAAAGACACATTATCAAATTCTAAATTGCCAACTACTATTCTACCTTTACCAGTAATGTATCCTTTGCTACCTCCAAAAGTAACAGAATGTCCTTTGAATTCTTCAAAATCTTTTAGGTGATCCTTGTTACCAGAACTGTGCCCTGAGCATCCACTATCAAATATGCCTCTATCTCCCATGTTCTTGAGTGGATGATCTTGCACATAAAGAAGAGAAATTAGTTTCTCTTAAGGACCCAGGCCTGTGCAGGCTTGGGTCTGCCTTGTGGATCAACATATTTGTATGTCTTATATGAATATGATCCACTGTTGCTTTGGGATTTATAAGTAAGTTCTTTCTGAAGTGGATCCCAAGATCAACATGCTGAGGCCTTAACAGCAGACCCCCCATGTCCCTTTACAGCATAAGAGTTTGACATTTTTGCTGTATTTTTAACAATGGGTCTCCTCACAGGTGAGTGTGATTTAGCAAAATTATTTCTTTGATTAGATTTATTCACCTGTGGTCTATATGCAACTTGTTGTTTGGGTCTAAATGTATCAACATACCCAGAATTAATTTTGGGCCCAACAGAATTAACTTTTTGCCCAACAGAATTAATATTTTGCCTACCAGTATTAACATTTGTCCTAACAGAATTAGCATGTGATCTACCAGCATTAACTTGTACTGATCTAGGAACAAATTGATTTGCATGATTAACTCTGTTTACATTGTTCCATATTGGTTTGGCCATCACATTACCAGTATTAACACTTCTTTGTTTCTTAAGCTCAGCCTCCCTAATCATTCTCTTTTCATGAAAATCACAATCTCTGATTAAATGACTAAGGCTACCACAAACAAAACATTTTTTCGGGGCAAAAGAGTAGCCTTTCCCTAGCTCTCTTTTCATTCTATCAACCTTGGGTGACTCTTGACTTTTAACATGTTGCCTAGGAGTTTTTATGTGTGAGACACAACTAGGTTCAACTGTTTTAGGTTTTGGTGCAGACACAACTGGTTCACTAATCTTAACAGGTTTAGACTTAGACACCTCTTTTGGTACTTTTTCTGGTTCTGATTCAGAATGCTCAGAGACATTTCCAATGGACCCTTCACTGTCATCAGATTGACAGGTAGAATACTTACTGGATTTGTCATCTGAGTCACTTGTTTCAGGCTTTTGAGGTCCCTTCTTACCATAAACATACAATGACTCATCAAACTCTTATTCTAGTTAGGGGGTGTAATCTCCATTTAATGGAGGTGGAACTCCTTTGAAGTTGTCAGTTTTTGAGAATCTATTGTATACAGGTTTATCAGCAAATTCACTATCTGTACTAATGAACACAGTTCTTTCCATTTCTTCCTCATAACTTAAAATCTCACTATCTGATTTTATTTCATATCCAAGACCAATTTTGCAAGTTGAGCTCATACCAGAATCTACTAATCTATACAGATTTTTAGCAGAATTATTCCATGAGTCTATTGTTTTTTGCAATTCTTCCTTATCTTTTACAGCTTTCATTCCAATTCTCCTATATTTTTTAAGCTTTTCATCTTTTTCATAGATTTCATTGGCTTGAAATGTAAGCTTTTCATTTAAGGTTAATTGCTGTTTTTGATAAGTGACAATTTGAGCTTCTAAGGTCTTAACAACATTAGTGTAAGCAAGTATTTTAGCTTCCTGATCACCTATCTGTTGCATTTGCTCATCACACAATGTTTTAAGACTATTATATGATTTCATGCATGTTTTAGAACACAAGGATACCTCAGTATTGGAGCCAATAGCCATGAATGCATAATTTGGTTCTGTTTCTTCATCTGTGTGTTCTCCTCAGTTAACAGCACCAGCTTCCAAAGTCAGCATACCCATTTGATTCTTCTCCTGCTTGTCTTCTTCTTGAGAGTCTGAATCCTTCTTCTTCTTCCCATCAGTAGTCACCTTTGCTGTGCACTCCCTAGCAAAGTGACCAGTGTTGTGACACCTATAGCATTCAACATTCTTCTTATTAAAACCAACTGGTGTCTTTCCATCAAATTTGATATTTCTTCCAGTTCTCTTGTAGAACTTCTTCACTCTAAGAGCAATCATTGCTATCTGCCACTTTATGTCCATCTCTTCAATGTCTACATCATTTATCTGTTCAAGATCCTCATTAATGAGGTCCTTGTCTTCTGATTTCTTTGTAAAGAGTGAATAGATGACTTCATCAGCAAAACCAGTAGGAACTTCTCTTTCTTTCATATTGCTTGAAGAAGTGTCATAGATACCAGAATTAACTTTTCTAGTACTGCTCTTGCTTTGGGAGACAAAAGCAACATTAGCAGCACTTGAAGATGCCTTTGAAACACCTTTGATTACATGTTCAAAGACCCAAAGATTATTATACAAATCATTAATTGACAAAGTGTCAACATCTTCTTTCATTCTCATGCTCATTGCCAGATGTGACCATTCTTTTGGCAAAGATCTGAGAAACTTATGATTTGCATCTTCAGTAGATATAGCAGAACCATGAGCTTCCAACTGTGAGAGGAGATGTTGGAATCTGTCATACCCTTTCTCCAATCCTTCAGAACTGGTAACAGTGAATGCATCAAACTGTTGTTTGAGAACAGCTTTCTGCATCTTCTTTGAATTAGCATTTCCTCCAAACCTTGTTCTGATTGCTTCCCAAATCTCCTTAGCATCATCCATTCCATGAAATCTTCTTAAGTGCTCCTTAGGAAGTGCCATTAGTAAGATGGTTCTTGCCTTCCTCTCCTTCTCCACAACATGAATTTCAGTAGCAGAGACTGGTGGAAGCACCCTAACAACACCATCCTTACCAACAGATATCCTCTTCTTTGAGTTTCCATTCTGAATCACCTTCCATACATCATTATCAATGTACTCAAGGTAATGCTCCATCTCCATGGCCCAGATATCATACTCCTCCTTTTTCAGAATTGGGAGTTTGATGTTTGAGATAGTGGTTGTTGCAGGGATGTTTTGTTGTTGTTGTTTAGGTCTACTGGTGTCTGATGCATCATCATCATGATTTGAAACATCTTCATCATTAAGGTGAGTCGAGTACTCATCATTGGCTTGTTGAGACATTTTGCAGGATTTTTTTTTTTGAGTGAATGAGTGTTTTTGGTTTGTGTTTCTTCTTACTCAGAGTCCCTCTATAGGCTCTGATACCACTTGTAGGTCCAACGGTTTATGGATCTAAGTAGCCTGTGTAAGACAATAGATAACTTGAATAAATCCAAATTAATCTATATGAGAAACTCTTAACAGTGTATTGATTGTTAATGCGGAATCTTAACAAACAACAAGTATGAAGAATACAATGATAATAACTAACTTCGTATTACTATTAAACTTTTCAATCTTCACAATGTCACACTAAACATAATGCCGTAGAGTTTCTTTAATACACTAAGGAAACCCTAATGTTACAAAACGTGTGAAAGGATAAACATATCTTCTAATAAGATATCTAATACGTATATATCCTTTCCTAACATATAGCTAACTAACTCTTCTATTAAACATAAACAGACTTAACTAATACTAATAACCAGACTTAACTATGTTCGCCAGACTTAACTTTTTTCTGGCAGACTTAACTAAGCTAACAGACTTAACCATATCTTCAGCAAAATCCACTTTTAACATCCATTTGAAATAGTTTAAAATCATGTGCACATGCATATGCAAGTAGTATCCTAATTGACTCAAGTCTAGCTACGGGTGAAAATGTTTCATCGTAGTCCATACCTTCTTGTTGATTGTAACCCTGTGCTACTAGCCTAGCTTTGTTTCTAGATACTACGCCATTTTCATTCATTTTATTTCTATAAACCCATTTTGTACCGATTATGGTTTGATTTTTAGGTTGTGGGACTAATGTCCAAACGTCATTTCTAACAAATTGATTTAATTCCTCTTGCATCGCAATGACCCAAGATTCATCTTTTATGGCCTCATTTATATTTTTAGGCTCAATGGTTGAGACAAAACAAAAGAAATTACTTTCGTTTTTGAGCTTTAGATCTTAATGTTCTTTCATTGATTTTTCCTATGACGTTTTCTAATGGATGACTTTTGGTTTCTTTGATATTAACTATTTCTCTTTTTACCGGTTCATCTTCTTTGTCACTTTCAACATTTTCTTGGTTTTCAACCATTTGACTTTCAACTAAGTCATCATCTACCTAAGGTAATGTCTTAGAGGGAGGTGGACTTTCGTCGAATGTTACGTTCAACAATTCCTCGACTCTTGAGGTTTCTTTGTTCAAAACTATGTAGGCTTTACTATTTTGTGAATACCCAAGAAACACACCTTCATACGACTTTAGGTCGAATTTGGTGAGATAATCCTTAGTGTTTAAAATAAAGCACTTGCTTCCAAAAACTCTAAAATATCCTAAAGTAGGCTTTTTGCCTATGTATAACTCATATGGAGTCTTTTTCAAAAATGGTCTAATTAAAATTCGATTTAGGATATATGTGGATGTATCTACAGCGTGACACCAAAACTTTTGAGGTATGTTTTGTTCATTTAACATTGTTCTACTTATTTCTTGAATTGTCCTATTTTTGCGTTCCACTACACCGTTAGATTGAGGAGTTCGAGGAGCCGAGAAATTATGTGTTATGCCATTAGCATCACAAAATGCTCCAAATTGGGTTTCGTTGTCAAATTCACGACCATGGTCGGTTCTAATTGATACAATGTTACTTCCTATTTGATTTTGAATTTTCTTACTTAGAATTTCAAATTTATCAAATGCCTCATTTTTAGTTTTCAAAAATTTTGTCCATGTATACCTAGAGTAATCATCTACTATAACCAAAGTATAGAAGTTTCCTCCATAACTTTGTATAGTGGATGGACCAAAAAAATTCATATGCAACAATTCTAGACACCTAGATGTAGACACCATGTTTTTAGCCTTATGGCTATTATGAACTTGTTTCCCAATTTTGCAAGCATCACAAAAGTGTTGGTCATATTTCAACTTGGGTAGGTTCCTAACGAGTTCCTTAGATGATAAGGACTAAATTAACCTCATATTGGCGTGACCTAAGCGTCGATAAGCGTCGATGCCATAGAGTTGAGTTTTCGTCTAAAGAAGTGAGACAAAGTTTGTCATTAGGTGTTTTATCTAATTTCATAACGTATACGTTATTCTTTAAAACACCTTTTCCTACGGTTATACCGTCTCTAAGTATTTTACTAAAACATGGAAACACATGTCTCAGTTGAGTTTTCGTCCAAAGAACTATAACTTGAAATAGAAACATGTGTTTTCCTACGGTTATGCCATCTCATTAATGTGTCATCATCAATAAAGGAATATGACGAGTCAAAATGTACCTCTTCTGTGTCATTAACCATGAGAGCAACTTCGTTGTTCTTAGGCTCGTCGTCATTACCTTCACTGTCACTCCAAGCTCCACTAACAAACGCTTGTTTAGATTGGTTCTTTGGAGGCTTTGGACATTCTCCTATTAAGTGACTAGAATCCCCGCACCTAAAACACTTCCTATCTACCTTTTCTTTCCTATCATCACGGTCTTTCCGGAAGGATTTCTTTTCTTCACGAGGTGGTCTTACGAACCTTCCTCGTCTCCTAAAGAACTTCTTGAAATCTCTTACGGCCATGGCATACTCTTCGTCTTCGCTACTAGAACAAGACTCTTCATCATCACTTGACTCAACTCTAGCTTTCAAGGCAATGGACTTCATCTTCTCCTTCTTGCCTTTGCTTGAAAGATCCTTGGATTCTTCAATAGCCGTCACCTTTGCTCTCCACTTCGGATGAAGTGCTCTAAGAAATTTCCTGACAAAGTTCTTACTAGAAAAAGATTCGTCAAGTGCTTTAAGAGATGTAATAATAGTATTAAACCTAGCAAAAGCACTATCAATGGTCTCATCTTCAGGGATAACAAATTGTTCATATTGTTGAACAAGAAGATCAATTTTGTTATCCTTGACTTGTGAGTTCCCTTGATGAGTGATAATTAATGATTGCCAAATATCTTTAGCCGTTTTACACATAAAAACTCTTTCATATTCTTTCTTAGGTAAAGCATTATAAAGCATCATTTTGGCTTCATTATTTTTGGCAATCAAATTCTTTTGCTCATCACTGTGACGAGTAAGAGAAGCACCTTCATCCCGACCACCTGAAATATCATTACTTATGGGCTTGTAATCACCCTCTACAATTATATACTACAGATCTATGTCCTTTGACTTCACATACGTCTCAAAGCGGTTTTTCCAGTATATGAAACAATTTGGTTCAAATAGTGGTGGTCTTTGCATAGATTGCCCTTCTATAAAGTTTTCAAAATCCATTGATATTTTCAAGTTTTAAAATACAATATATTTTGAAAATCTTGAGTAACGTAGCTCTGATGCCAATTGTGGAAAACTAGAAGGGGGGTTGAATAGTTTTACCGTTTTAAAATTAATTCGCTTTATTACTTAACGTGATTTCAAAGTAAATATACACAAATATAAGTTAAGTAAGTAAGGAAAGGAATGATCAAACCACACAACACGGATATTTATAGTGGTTCGGCTACAAGGACTCTCTTCCTTGCCCTACTCCACTCCTCGAGCCTCTAACTCGAGAGTTTTTCTTCAGTAAGAAACAAAATCCCTTCTCGGCGGAGAAAACCTTAATACACGTCGCTTACACCTTTTTTCGGTACAAAGCTAAATACCGGGTTCTAATTCAAAGAAGAACCAACCTGACGTCGCCTATACAATTACCAACACTAAGCTAGATGTCGAGTTCTTTACAAGGGTACAACTACTCCCGTTTGCTCTATGTGTTTTGAGGACTAAAACACTAACCGGACTCTACTGAATGAAAGATGTAACAATGATGTGTAAACTCTAACAAGTGACACAGTAGTTAACTATTAAGACTTGCAACAGTGTGTTGAAGCTTGTTAATTCTTGATCTCTTTTGCTGCAAAAAGGAAGATCACTAAGAATGAAATGAATGATATGGGTTAGTAATGTATAAATGAAAGAATGTATATTTTATGCTATGTAAGTGATAAGTGTGCCTGAATGATCAGCTTGCTATTTATAGGCAAAGCTGATCAACAGGGCACGGATTTGGCGGATCCAAATTATGGGATCCGCCCTTGTATTGGTTTGGATCCGTGGGGACATGCCAGCTAAGAACATCCCATATCTCTCCATATCTTGTCAAGTCATATCAAGATCTTGCAAAGTCAACTCTTTAGCTTCAAGATCTTTCCAAATTATAATGTAAATCTTTCAAGATATGTAAATGATGCATGCCATGATGTCATGTATATTTCTATTTTTAAGAAATAAAAATAAACATGTAAATGTATATATATATATATATATATATATATATATATATATATATATATATATATATATATATATATATATATATGCAATGTGATTCCTAGTGATCATGTAATGTGTAAAATGTGTTTCAAAATACTTATTACTATAAATGTAAAAGACTTAATCTTATATTTATGCTTTGCTTAAAGATAAACTTTGTAATTGTCATTAACAAAATTAAGCAAAGATCGTAAAATATAAATAACGTTTTTAGGACGATATTTGTATTAACAAGAACTTTTTCGTTTATATCCACGTTGTTGGATGTTATAGTATTTCTACTGATAGGGAAATCTCAGAATTTAGTCGAGTTATCAAAAGTATGGAGCTCAGCAATAACTGGTTATTTAACTTGATCTTGTGACAGTTCTTGTTTGATGAGACATGAGATTGAGTTAAATAAAGGTTATTATTTAGCTGTAGAAACTTGATGATTTGCTCGAGGATGAGATTTCTCTTGAGGATACTTTTGAGTGGTGATTAGAAACTAAACGCTCCGTGACTTAAGCACCTAGGAAGAATCCCTATGTACCAAGTGAGATACTCCCCAGATACCCACACTACTCCTCCACCATTTACGATCGAATGATGAAATATCTATCTATTAAGTAACATCAATCGCCGCGACATGTGTGCTTGGTGATATGTACACGTGTGAAAGGAGGCAATTATAATTATGGTGGCCAACATATTATAAATGCATCACGACTCACGTTGACATATGTGACCATGCCTACGTTGATCGGCATTGGCACCCTTTAGGAAGCAACTTGTGACGTGGTATTATGTGAGAACGTTTTTCCTCATCTCTGATTCCTCATCTCTGACGTTCACTAAATGTCCTTCCTTGTAGAGAACATGGCATCAAGGAGGACAACTCGCAACATTAGCCGAGAAGGTGCGGCACTAGGGGGTGGAAGGACTTGTGAACGTGGAGGTAAAGGAGGTGGTCGCAGCATTGGCAACAATGATAACAACAATGGTGGAAATCCTGATTTTGCCACCATCATCGCTCAACAGCTTCAAAACTTGCTTCCAACCATTATCACTCAGGTTGGCAATCATATCAATAACTCGGGAAACCACAGAAGCAGAAA
This sequence comes from Artemisia tridentata subsp. tridentata, assembly GCA_021014915.2. Lineage (NCBI taxonomy): Eukaryota > Viridiplantae > Streptophyta > Magnoliopsida > Asterales > Asteraceae > Artemisia > Artemisia tridentata. The sequence continues at coordinate 76,534,888 of CP139506.1, read as the reverse complement.
TGATGACACCAATGATGTAGGTGGAAATGGTAATAACAACAGCATAATTAGATGCACATATAAGGAATTTACGACATGCAAGCCAATAGAGTTTGATGGTAAAGGGGGTGCATTGGAGTATACTCGATGGATTGAAAAGATGGAGTCAGTAATCGATATTAGTAGCTGTGCAACACATCAGAAGGTGAAGTATGCTGCATGCTCGCTGTCAGGAAAGGCATTAACATGGTGGAACACGCAGATTCAAGCTGGGGGTAGAGAAGTAGCTGTAGGTATGACGTGGGACGACTTTAAGGCACTATTAAAAAAGGAATACTGTTCGGAAAATGAAATGCAAAAGCTGAAAGGTAAACTTTGGCATCACACTATGGTAGGGGCTGGTCATGCAGCCTACACAGACCGATTTCATGAGTTAGCCAAACTAGTTCCTCACCCGGTTACCCCTGAATCAAAGAGGATCGAGAGATACATCTATGGTCTTTTCCCTGAGATTCGTGGGACTGTGAAAGCAACTGAACCTTCTACAATTCAGAGTGTAATATTGAGAGCAGGGACTCTAATAGATGAGATGGTTAGGAATGGAATTTTGAGGAACGGTGATAAAAGGAAGGGGGCGAATGAGTCGGACAAGCAAACGGGCCCCATGATTGACAACAAGAATACAAGGACCTTTGCGGCCATTAGTTCTATTCAGAGTGGATATGTGGGTCCATATCCTAAATGTGCTAAATGTGCTTATCATCATCAGGAGTCTGTACCCTACCCCGTGTGTACAAATTGCAATCAGTTGGGTCATTTTGCAAATTGGTGTAGAGCACCAGTGAATGCAGGCAACATGAAGAATAACCAAAAGGCATGCTATGAGTGTAACAGCCCGGATCACCTCAAGAATGCGTGTCCTAGGTTGAATAAAGCACCTAGACAAAGACAAGGTAATCTAGCGTTATTTATTGGAGGAAATAACCCAAACCCTGAAGTCCATATCAGTCCGCCTTATGGTCGAGCTTTCTATTTGGGTCATTTGGATGCAGCTAACGCATAATTGGTACGTTTTCCCTAGACAATTAGTATTCTACCATATTATTCAATCTCGGTAAAACTTAGCTTTGCCCTACAGGATTCATGTCTTAATTAGATAAGAAACCTAGATACATAAGTTTTGGCATAATTACTTTAACTATACACATCGACTATTCGTCAACATCGCTTCCACATCTAACACAGACTGAATCTCGGGACGAGATTCAAGTTAAAGGGTAGGTACTGTAGCAACCTGTAAAATTCCCTAGTCATTAGTCAATGTTAATCAAGTATTAATCTATCCTTACAGTTCATCTAACCATTTTTACGATCAAAATTTAAAATTTTTTGTTTATTATACTACCATGAATCAAAATCGTTGTTACGTGATTCACAATACTTTTGAACAAGCTCACACACGCACCACGACAATCCATTACACAAATAAAAACCAAACGGACCCTTGTTATACATTTCTCGGCCCAACAGGCTATTCAAGCCCACCATTATTCAAGCCCAAAATTCATTTTTCTTTTATTCTTAATCTATCCAACATGCATTTACTTGGCCTCCTTTATTCCAGATTCTGACACATAATGTTACACCCCGTGCCCGCTTAGACCAAAAATTAAAACTTTTTACGCGGAAACGCTTGACTTTCATGGACATTCTATTACTCTTTTGACTATTGACAAAAATCCGTACATATTCAGACCTTGAGAATAATTTTAAATGAAACTAGACTCAAATACCTTCAAAACGACAGGTTCCGTGACCTGTAACGACTTACGTATTAAAAGATATGATTTTTCAAAAATCGTCAAAAACTGAAAATCGACCCCAACCGCCGGTTGGGCCTCTCAGAAAAGTCCCAGCCGCCCGGATGGAGTTCCAACCTCCGGTGGACCTTCTCAGAAGATCTCTGCCGCCACGGCTGGGATTTCAGCCGCCGGCTGGGTGTCTGCAGGTCTCAAAATTTTTATGTTTTGTTCCATTTTCGCGACATACAACCCATACCACATCCGTATTACATCAAACTTTAACCAAAACATTAACTTATCATATTAAACATGTCCATAGACACTTGACCCGTTTACATCCCAAAATGGGTACATTTACACTTATACCAAATGCCCCTTTAACTTTACTCATAAACACATAAACCATACTTTGACACAACGGTTGACCCCCAAATTGATAAGACAACCTTAACATACAAATCGCCACACGGATACACTTTACCAACCAATAAAAGACCAACGGGGGTACAAACTTTGACTTGAGCTCGGTATTCTACCTAGCTCTACTTTCTTACCAATATTCTAATATCGCATAACCAAACCTCTATCCTTAGTCCAAGCCTTCCATGATAGCATACAAACAGACAAAATGGTTAGACAACTAAACCATAAGCTTTCGCTTAGTAAGTAACCCGACATAAAACACATATCATACACATATTAGCACATAAGCATCATGATCACTTACTTGCTTCCATAACATCATCACATTCAATATACCACATAAAACTTCATCCACTACTCAATCCAAGAACTAAACCTTATCACAATCATAACACATATATGGATAACATACATATAATACATGTTTTAGTACAAGTTACTTACCTTAGCTTCCAAAGCTAAGCATAGAAACAATATCCCATCATCCTCAACCTCTAACCATCATCATTATCCTTCTTAACCATCAAGACCTAACACCATGACAATTAATACCATAATTAAGGGTTTACATAACCCATTAAACATACTCATCTTCCTTCCTATATCATCATATTATGATCATATGATGAAAACCCACTTAACCCAGAAACTTTTACTTCAATAATCATCAAGATAGGGAAATACTTACTTGGGAAATCATTTCTAGGGATGACTATAATCATAAGGACTTCATCATCATCCTCCCTAAGCCATCCAACTCATCTTCTTCCCTCCATTTTCTTCTCTAAGCCGACAACCCCACACAACCCTTGAATATTGTGGAAATGTCTAGAATTTACTGGATATAATGATATTTATCTTGCACATGTTTGGACAAATGGCAAGAATGGCCCCTCAAGTCTCGTTCCCTCTATTTTGGCCACACTACATGTCTTAACACTTTTGGTCTATTGCAACTTTAACCCATGAAGTCTATTTCCTTTCTATTTGTGCCACATAATACTTTCCGTAACTTTATAACACATTCTTTGACTATCACTTTGACTATTGGGTTTGACCACTACGCAACATTCGTTGACTGGCCAACCACGTAAAGTCCTTAGTCTATTTTCATCTAGGGTGGGGTCCAAGTACCCGGGAAACGGGTCTAACAATTCTACCCCCCTTATTTAGATTTCGTCCCCGAAATCTCTCGTCTATTACTATCCAAACCCAATTCTCAACATATACATGTTCCTATTCTCATGCTCTCTAAGCCATTACCTTGCAACGATCTAAATGATCTTGCAAATTTTAAACTTACTATACATAATCATTACTCATAATCCATTATAAACTACACTTCTCATCACAAGGTTATCTAAAATTTCCAACAATGACGACCAGTCATATGGAAAATTACTATTTTGACTTTATATTAGTCAAACTTCAACACTATTACCACGTCATATACCCATGCACTAACATGACATCAAATCATATACCGGTTAGTTACACATTCTACTTAATACCAACACGTATCTACGTCAAAAACCGGTAACTTATTCCAATTTTATATCAAGTACCATCTAAATGGCACTTTCAAAATCTGTTCTTCGCATTACTTAAACAATCTTCTCGTTAAATTTTTTTTGGGAATGCTTACCCATTATCTTATCAACTTAACGCACAAACTCATTCTAGGCGTTTATCTTAAGGTTTCACACATGACCTTTACGCCGCTATAAGTTTTTATTCATGTATAGCCTCTTCCTATGACGTCTAACTTGTTTTAGTTTTCTCTTTCTCATCTCTCTACCCGTACTCATGTCATATCGGCTACACATAAACCCACTCATTTATAATTCTTTGCTTGCATAAAAAGGCGTCCCAATCTATGTAAGTAAGTAATTATAAACTTATGGTTTGGCGATTTACAATTTCTTTATTTAAACGAAGAGGCGTCCCAATCCATTTAAATAAGGAGATTATAAATCATCCTACTTACGTACTTCCGACACAACAATCATACATACTTTACTTTCCATCTTTTCTAGCCTTGGATCCAATCTCACTAACTTTTCATCCATGCCATAAAGGCAAGCTAAACAACCATGCCATAAAGGCAAGCTAACAACCATGCCATGAAGACAAGCTAGGCCATCTCAAAGGATGCCAAAACACATGCCATAAAGGCAAGCTAACATCCATGCCATGAAGGCAAGCTGACATCCATGCCATGAAGGCAAGCTGACATCCATGCCATGAAGGCAAGCTGACATCCATGCCATAAGGCAAGCTGACATCCATGCCATAAAGGCAAGCTGGGCTATCCCGAAGGATACCAAAATACATGCCATAAAGGCAAGTTGTGCTATCCCGAAGGATACCAAAACTAGAGCATTGGATCCAAGCTATATCTACCTTATCATCTTTACTCATTTTATCTTTCATGTACTTTTATCGCTAAGTACGAACTATCATTTTCTCAATTCTCATTGCCTTAAGCAATTTCAACATTCACTACCATGTTTACTATCATCTCGACAAGTTTCTCTATAACTTGCCCATTTATTATATTTGCATACTTACAATGCAACTTATCATTCATCCGTCAACCTCAAGTTGACTCACGCACTCACTACGTGTCATCTTTATTATAGACAAGTTCTGCATGATGCTTGTCCATTACAATTTACACATTTTCTAAGTGTTCTTACAACGCACTTTTACTATTACCCGTCTACCCTTTGTTGACCTTATTCTCAACTTATACTATCACTTTATTTAGTCTACTCAACTTTTACGCATATAAACCTTACATAGGTTTATTCTATAACACTATCATTAGTCTCATCATACACATTCCAATATATTAACATGATTGTATTCATGTTTTACAATTCTTTCTAGCGCACTTCATATCACTTATGACTTCTAGCGCAATCTGTATCTCATTCATCACTTCTACTCATCACACTTAGCCATTTATTACTAATACATTTTACTTATCATGTTTTATATGTAACATGATCTCATCACGTCTTAACTATACACTTTAACTTTCTCATTTTAGTTACTCATAAAAATTCGTGCCTTCAAGCATCTAATCGTTATTATATCATTCGTGTCTTTCTAATCATCAACTACAAACATACTTCATTATTCATTTCTTACTTTATCTCAAGCTTTCAAAGCGTCTATGCTTTATTCAAACACTTACTACACCTCTTAACTTATTTCACATGTCAATGTATTCTTTCAACTTTCTTTCGTCACTAGATCATCACATATAATGTGACAATTATACATTACATTGGTGTTAATCTGTGCTTTCTAAGCAACTTTGGTTATCAACCATACAATAAGCATTATTCGCACATAACGATCAAGTCTCACTTAATATATACTCCAATGTATCTATCTCAACTCATACACTTCTATGCATCGTGCTCTCAAGCACACTACATAAAACTTAGACATATCATAAACTACCATAGACTTAACATCTCATAAACAATCATATAACAACACTTAACACTTATCCAACAAGTGTTAAAACATTTATAATCATCTAGTCTATGACTCATACATCACCTCGCACAATCAATCTATGTCTAAGCATCAACATTTTAATTAGCCGCAAGCACTAGTCTACCTTATAACTAAGGCATCATAAGACTCTAATTCACTTACTAGCCCATCTCTAATACCACTTTGCATTTCTACTCGCATTCCATCACCATAACTCTATCATAAATTCACATAATCGCAATACAATCACCAGCACCAACCGAGGTGCAAAGCTAACCAACTATTCAAATACTTCAAGTCCTCCACGGACTTATGTCTCATACACATCAACATATTCATCAATTGTCATCATTAGGCTCATCTAATCAAAAGGCATAATCCACCTCATACTTAACAACTACTTCCCGCATCACTAGCACTTACGTTAAACGCTTCTACGAGTGGTTTAAGTCTAGGCAATCCTAAAGAAAACCTAATTCACTTAAACCGAAGCATTGATACCAAGTTGTTACACCCCGTTCCCGCTTAGACCAAAAATTAAAACTTTTTGCGCGGAAACGCTTGACTTTCATGGACAATCTATTACTCTTTTGACTATTGACAAAAATCCGTACACATTCAGACCTTGAGACTAATTTTAAATGAAATTAGACTCAAATACCTTCAAAATGACAGGTGGCGTGACTCGTAACGACTTACGGATTAAAATATATGATTTTTCAAAAATCGTCAAAAACTGAAAATCGACCCCAACCGCCGGTTGGGCCTCTCAGAAAAGTCCCAGCCGCCCGGATGGAGTTCCAACCGCCGGCTGGTCCTCTCAGAAAGTTCCAGCCGCCGGACAGCTGGAGCTCCAACCGCTGGCTGGACCTTCTCAGAAGATCTCAGCCGCCACGGCTGGGATTCCAGCCGCTGGTTAGGTGTCTGTAGGTCTCAAAATTTTTATGTTTTGTTCCATTTTCGCGACATACAACCCATACCACATCCGTATTACATCAAACTTTAACCAAAACATTAACTTATCATATTAAACATGTCCATAGACACTTGACCCGTTTACATCCCAAAATGGGTACATTTACACTTATACCAAATGCCCCTTTAACTTTACTCATAAACACATAAACCATACTTTGACACAACGGTTGACCCCCAAATTGATAGGACAACCTTAACATACAAATCGCCACACGGATACACTTTACCAACCAATAAAAGACCAACGGGGGTACAAACTTTAACTTGAGCTCGGTATTCTACCTAGCTCTACTTTCTTACCAATCTTCTAATATCGCATAACCAAACCTTTATCCTTAGTCCAAGCCTTTCATGATAGCATACAAACCTACAAAATGGTTAGACAACTAAACCATAAGCTTTCGCTTAGTAAGTAACCCGACATAAAACACATATCATACACATATTAGCACATAAGCATCATGATCACTTACTTGCTTCCATAACATCATCACATTCAATATACCACATAAACCTTCATCCACTACTCAATCCAAGTACTAAACCTTATCACAATCATAACACATATATGGATAACATACATTGAATACATGTTTTAGTAAAAGTTACTTACCTTAGCTTCCAAAGCTAAGCATAGAAACAATATCCCATCATCCTCAACCTCTAACCATCATCATTATCCTTCTTAACAATCAAGACCTAACACCATGACAATCAATACCATAATTAAGGGTTTACATAACCCATTAAACATACTCATCTTCCTTCCTATATCATCTTATCATCATATCATGATCATATGATGAAAACCCACTTAACCTATAAACCTTTACTTCAATAATCATCAAGATAGGGAAATACTTACTTGGGAAATCATTTCTAGGGATGACTATAATCATAAGGACTTCATCATCATCCTCCCTAAGCCATCCAACTCATCTTATTCCCTCCATTTTCTTCTCTAAGCCGACAACCCCACACAACCCTTGAATATTGTGGAAATGTCTAGAATTTCCTGGATATAAAGATATTTATCTTGCACATGTTTGGACAAATGGCAAGCATGGCCCCTCAAGTCTCTTTCCCTTTATTTTGGCCACACTACATGTCTTAACACTTTTGGTCTATTGCAACTTTAACCCTTGAAGTCTATTTCCTTTCTATTTGTGCCACATAATACTTTCCATAACTTTATAACACATTCTTTGACTATCACTTTGACTATTGGGTTTGACCACTACGTAACATTCGTTGACTAGCCAACCACGTAAAGTCCTTAGTCTATTTTCATCTAGGGTGGGGTCCAAGTACCCGGGAAACGGGTCTAGCAGATAAGTCATACCACATTTCACATAGCTCGGATCACCTTACTTCAAAGAATCAGAAATGACAAACCCTATTATTTGGATCGATCGTTTGTTAGGCAAACGAACACTAAAGCTATCACCATTCGACATATGTTCAAACTCATTCGAGTGTAACCAAAATTGAATAAACTTGTTTTTACCTATGTCCTTGTGTGTTTCCTAGTCGAAAGTGATTCCACAAGCCTCACCACTTGTTTCTAAAATTATTTGGTCACGTCTACTGGTCAAATGGACCATAAACATGTCGAACTAATACCTTGAGCATGCCACTTGACTATAACCGAAACTAGCTCACTCTCACCTCTCATAATATCCAAAATACTCGAGTGCCTAGCTAGTAATATTCCCCAATCCCCTTATCTCATCCCCTCGGCATCATACCAACTTGTGTATAAAATTATTACTAGTTCCATGCAATATACTTATACATATACAAACTCACACACACTCATTCATTCACAAGCAAACATCACATAATATTTCCTAAGTCTTTTGCTCCCTAGCCGAGTCATTCGAAGAAGCAAGGCCAAGTTCTAGTCGTTCATTCCATTTTCCAACTCGAAAGCCATTCATCTCAATTCTTTTGTGGTGATTCTAACGAGCTACGTGCAAAAACCCTTCGTCCTTAGTTCATTTCGACGTTTCTCACCACCCTTGTTGGTGTAGTAATTCTCTCGAATTCATTTTTATACATACACATGATTTTTCCAAGTTCATGCATGTTTATTGTTCATTCGTGTCATTTACAAGCTTTCTAGTTATTTTTCAGAGCTCTCGTTATTTATTTTTCATATGAGTATGACCTCCTAATTCTATGGATGGCTAGAAATGAAATACTACACTCATTCGTACCTTATATCATCGTTTATATAGTTATCGAGACTCATTTTGAACCCATGTTAAATATCGAACGTATAAATGTCATATAAATCATATTGGACCTTTGGTTATGTTGACTAGAAAACGCTCCATAAAATCATTTCTAATCGAGTGACCTATCTAACAAATTACACGCCCTATTTCTCCATAAGCTAAACTAATAAGCAGTACACATAAGCTACTTTGATAAGCTTCTAAACTACCTAAACGAACCTATAAGCTATCGCACTCGAAACAGTTTTAAAAACTATAATGTTTATCGAGTGGGCCTTAAAGCCCACTAAGCTCAAAAAAAGCAATCTACGATAAGCAGTTTGGATATGTTAATAAGACCATATTTTGAGCCCAAAATCAAGCCAAATTATTTTGAAACCCATTGGATCGTTATATGTTAACGGGCCTGTTTTTAAAACTCCTAAGGCCCAATAAGCTAAAAATAAGCTCTTTTTAGGTAATAAGCAGTTTTACAAACTTAAATAAGCTATTAAAGACTTATGAAACTCTCGGAAAAGTTAATCCATAAGTTTTGTGATTTTTGGACTATAAATGCAAATTATATTACAAATCGGGTTAAATATGTAACTTTCACATAAATTGGAGTCAAACTGCCATTTTGATAAGTTAAGGGTAAGAAGTGAATATACAGTAACCAGAAGTGTTAAAATGTCATATTTGGATATTTTGGACCAAAAATGTAATTATAATCTAACCAAGGATTAACGGTGTAAGAGTTTCACCATTAGGGATAAAAGTGTAAATTCCATATAACTTTAAGGACCATTCAGTAACTTTATTCTATATATATTTTCAATAAATGTTTTATACATTTTCATTCTTAAAAGCCTTTTTACATTTCGTGGGATATATTTAAATTACGATACGTTTATATATATTTATATAACGGGGTTTCTAACGAATAACATAACTTATCATTCACCAATTTTTGAGGAAACGATATCTACGGATTCAATAAACATAAAAACAAGATAATATTATATATAATATTATTTTTGAACTTTAAGCATTTTAAGCATATCATCCATTCTCGCCACAAACCATTTCGTTATCCGATACTTATTTCCACAAATCATTATTCGCATTAAGCCAAGCTTAAACTATCGAAATCTCAGACTTCCCTATTATTCAGGTCGTGTGTTGGAGCCATTCCCATATTACTTTTGACATCACATTTCTTTGACTACTACAACTGAGGTGAGATTTCATAGCCCCTACTTTTATACGTTTTGAATTACTTTTGGGGGAGATACATGCTCAGCTACTTTCATATACTTTCACAAGTACTCTAAACTTTTACGGCTTACCATGAGTCATAGCCCCACTTTTACTTGTCTAATTATTTTTATAAACTCTTTGGGGGAGATACCTGTTCAAATACTTGCTTTGACTTCTGCAAATACTCAAAACATTTATACTCTTATGCAATGCTATACTTTTTATACTCTTGGAAATGAAGTGTAGTTATGATATGTGCCTTAATGTGTTACACTTATACGCTTTATTCTTTAGCAATTGTTTAACTCCTGGATTGGAGCCGTTGGAGAGGTATTGATAGTACTATCGGGCTGACGCCCCCACCCTTGGCCCCAGATTCATGGCCTTGGGTGAATATAATCCGGTATTCTTGTTTAAACATACGTAAACTTGTCATGAGGTTCAGTTGGTTGTTATTCAACACATTAACTATTCACATATATCGTATACACATATGTCCTATTCATACTATATTTTAGCAGTGGGTTGTAAACACGCAGGTTACAAGTTTTGTATGGGCGGGACTTGGAACTGAGTGGATTTACAATGCCTTTGTTGTGGAAACTTTATTCAAAGGCTTTACAATTTAACTAAACTCTATGAACTCACCAACCTTTGGTTGACACTTTTTAGCATGCTTATCTCAGGTTAATAAGGCGATAGTGGATGCATGGATCATAGAGTCATTGGCATGCTTTGGAGACTTATGCCTTTATCCTTTACCATTCGATACATCTTGAAAACGTTTATGTAATCTTTTACTTTGGGACCTCTTGTATTAACTCTGATTTAAATAATTCGAATGGTAACTTTTCAAAACGTCTCATTTAGAGATCGTTTTTTATACCTTGTGTTCTATATTAAGAAGTAACACCCCATTGACACTATCGTTCCGCTGCGATATTTTGGGGGTGTTACATAGCTCCTCGAACGTTTACTACATGACCTCTGAATTATGATGGCCCGAACGGTAGTACGAGATATATAAACTAAAAATGTTACATAAACCGCTTCTATAAAACGACATACACAACCTACCAAGTACTACATCATGATCAATATAATGACATATATAGGCTCGTTTATGTTTTCTTAGACATTATTCCAAACCTAAGTCGCAACGTTCTATTGTAGGTTGCACTAATTAGAGGTTTCCCGGCTTATCCATCGAACTCATTAAAGCACTAAAACACCATCCAACTCACTTTAAGTTCATAGCCCCACTTTCTATTACTTAATTATTTTATAAACCCTCGGGGGGGGGGGGGATACATGCTATTTTTAACCAAACACGTTGCTTTGAAACTGTATGCTATATCTGAATGTATTATTTACACTAAGTACCAATATTGCCAAACTTAAGTCCTTATTATCATGAGCCATTAATCACGAGTGAAGTGAACGCGAATAATGTGGATAGGCCTATCGGGATTGACAAATCCTGTTTGTTTAACCAAGTCCGGTAAACAAACGCACTCTATTTGAAGAACTCTAGGTATAATGGAAAATTACCTATTAGGGCCACTGTTACTATTATATCAATTTTTATTGATAAGCTGTTAAAGTTTTCGGTGTCATGAGCTTAGTACAATAATAACTGTTTTGTTTTCTAACTATGAATGTGAGACTAATTACCTCACGTTACGAATATTGTGTTCAACTGATTAACTAAAACTCTATGAATATCACTCAACCTTTGTGTTGACCATTTTAAGCATGTATCTCAGGTGCATAATGATCATGGATGGCTCGGAGGGGCACGAAATCGATCAAGAAGGCTATAACTTACTTTATCATTCGAAAAACATCAAAAGACTTTATATTGATGTATTTTTGTAAACATGGACCCAACTGGGACCTATCTTTGTAAACTCTGATATATTTTATAAATCGATTGATAAGCCTTTTATTTTAAACGACTTGATTAGAGATCGTTTTCTATTATTATGACTATTGTACTGTCGAGTAACACCCAGTTTGAATTCCGCTGCATAGACGAAATTGGGGGTGTTACAATTGTAACCCCAGTAGGACTCCTGTTGATACTGAGTCTAAACTGGGTGATGATGGTGATTTGGTGTCTGATCCAACCTTATATCGTAGTCTTGCGGTCTTTCTTCAGTATCTCACTTTTACTCGACCTGATATTTCCTATGCAATTCAACAGGTTTTTCTTCATATGCATTATCCAAGGGAGCCTCATTTTTTGGCTCTTAAACGGATTTTGCGATATGTTCAATTCGGGGTACTATAGACTACGGGTTACAGCTGTTTACATCCTCTACTACTTCATTAGTTGCTTATTCGGATGCGGATTGCGCTGGTTGTCCTATTACTCGGCGATCTACTTCAGGATATTATGTGTGTCTTGGCAATAATCTGCTCTCCTGGTCCGCTAAGCGTCAACCGACGCTCTCTCGCTCTAGTGTTGATGCTGAGTATCCGAGTGTTGCTAATGCAGTTGCTGAGACATGTTGGTTACGGAATCTTCTGCGTGAGTTACATACTCCTTTGTCCTCTGCTACGCTTTTATACTGTGACAATGTCAGTGCTGTTTATTTGTCTTCCAATCCGGTTCAGCATCAACGTACGAAGCATATTGAGATTGACATTCATTTTGTTCGGGATTTGGTAGCTGCTGGTCAAGTCCGGGTTCTTCATGTGCCTTCTCGCTATCAGTATGGGGACATTTTTACTAAGGGCTTACCTACAACTTTGTTTAGGAGTTTCGCTCCAGTTTGAGTGTTCGGTGTCCTCCCGCTCAAACTACGTGGGAGTGTTAGCTGTAATTTTCAATTATCCACTAAGGGATAAGGTTGATCTGTAGATGATTAGCTATAGATTAGCTAGGCATTAAAGGGTAATTAGCAATTTACCCAAAATAGTTTTGTATAGTCTTTATTTATTCATTGTATCATTGTACGTATCTCAATCATCAAATAATACAAAAGATATCCCTATCCCATTCACTTATAGTTATTTCTCATCCTTCTCATTATAAGTTTTCTTCTCACCGAATCTCAACCCATAATATGTGATCATAAATTCATAATTGGTGGGCTAACTTATTTAAGTACCTTAATCTTTTGTCAATTGGCAAAATGTTATTACTTATAGGTATTACAAACTCGTAACATCGTCTTGATAGCATATATGAGTCGTTCTGATAGACCATAGTAGTGAACTAGTGATATTTACCTTTTTCCCTGCACATCGAGACATACTCGCAATTTTGTTCAAAGGATAAGTCACTGAATACCGTATATATCACATCTATATCTATATTTTGAGGAAAATCTGGCATCGTAAAAAAATGTGAGATATGTATTATGTCGTACGCATCTGCGCTGTTCATTGACGATAAGAGCATGCTAATTACTCTATCTATAAGCTCAAATAAGTTTGCTAGTTATTTTTTTTATTATTTTATTTTATTTATTTATTTATTAAGTATTATTATTATTTTTTAGTATACCTGGTTTCCGACTCATATAGCTATATGGAACTTGATTAACGATCATCTAAATATTTATCTGAAGATGTGCATTTAAGTGATAGTATTAACGTTCACAATTTTAGAAGTGCAAGCCTAAGAAATTGTATACCATTTAGATATTAGGCATGATAGTTTGTTGCATAAATGTTTAGCATCAGCCGTTCATGTATTTGGATGTCTCACCAACGGTATCTTATTCGTTCCATGTTTCATTTGTTACTTTGTGTTGTATTCGCAGCATACGGTCCAATAATAGCATGATTGATTAATGTCATATCGTTATACGATCAATCATGTCAAAAATGACTCGACAAGAGATGGAAAATGAGCCATGCTTTTAGTAAAGCAAAGGTACACTTGCGCAATTCATGTGGTACGGTTGTTGATTGCATCTATTCCAACAATACGAGTGAAGGAGCATCTATCCTTGAGCTATGACCTCGACCTCCACTCTCAAGGTATGGTATTATCCTCTTACAAAGAATCATCGGTCACATTCTGATTCATGAGTAAGCTCATGAACACTTTGTCTTACCAAGTAGGCACTTCTTTATGCATATATACAATAGTAATAATATGAAGTTTGAATCGTATGGGCATATGAGATCGAAGATGCAAAATCTTTTAGTATCACAAACACTAAGATTCGAAGCTATCCCAATTGTGTGAGATGGACTCAAGTACCAAAAGTGGTACTCAAGACTTAATACAAACTTTCTAGTTGTATAACCATCAAGGAGTTGCGAACTTTATCTCATTCTTTGAAAAACTTGGTGCCTAAACTAGAGTTGGCCAATCGAACCGGTTCCTGAACCGGAACCGGATAAAAATCCGAAATTGAATCCGGTCAACACCGGTTCTTAGAGGATCCGGTCCGGTTCCTAGAAAATCCGGATGTTCCTATCCGGTTCCATGTTTCTGCTGCTCGAACCGGTTCAGAACCGGATATTTACGCACCGGTTCGAGATCCGGTTCTTGGGAACCGGTTCAGAACCGGATCCAACGTTAATATTCCACTTTTCCAGACTTTGGGACAGTAGCTTATCAGTAGCTGTTGGGTTTGATTTTTGCCTGTTTTCTAACAGGTTTTTGCCACCTTTTGCACCATTTTAACCTCCTAATCTTCCTTATAAATACAAATGTTAATTTTGGTTGAATTACAAGAATCAAACACACTAAAAACACTCAAAAAACACTCACAAACTTGATCAAAAACGCTCACGATGTCTAAAAACCGAGCTTCTCAAAACTCAACATCAAATACCGGTAATCCCATCGCTCAAGGTTCTACAAATGAACCGATTGAAGTTGGGATTATACCAACAACCCGAAACAAAGAAATTTGGTGTAATTTCGACTTGGTTAAGTTCTCGGATGGATCAACCAAGGCTAAATGTAAAGTTTGTCACACTTATATCCGATCCGACGGGAACTCTACGTTGAAGAAGTACACGAATGTACATTGTATAGCAATAAAAGGCGCTTCGGGATCGGAACAAACTACTATGGGACGAGATGGGAGTATTTTTGTGTATGACGAGAGGGCGCTTCGTCAAGATTTAGCACATTTTGTGATTCAAGAGGGTTTGCCGTTCAACCACTTCGACAACCCTCGGTTAACGAGGTTGATTCAAAAAAGGCTTCAACCACGATACACTCATGTAAGTCGTCAAACTCTTAAACGTGATTGTATTAAATCTTGGGTAAAGGTTAAAAAGGAATTAATACTTGGTTTTGATGCTTTAAAAACTAGTGTAAACTTAACAACCGATGTTTGGTCGGCGGGTCATGGTTTGCCCGGTTCGTACATTTGTGTTACCGCACATTGGGTTGATCCCGTTACTTGGAAAATGATGAAACGTACGATTGCTTTTGAAATCTTTGCATATCCGCACACGGGTGAAAATTTAAGTATGATGTTAAGATGTGTTATGAAAACGTTTAAAATAGAAAAAAAAAATTTTTTCAATATCATTTGATAACGCTTCTAATAATACAAATGCGGTGTCTAGGCTAATACTAAATTATCGACCACTTCTTGATGGCATGTTTTATCATAGTCGATGTGTTGCACACATCATTAACTTGGCTGTGCAAAGCGGACTAGCGACCGAGCAAATGTATAATTTAAGAGAAGCTTTTAGAAAAATATTACAAGATATTTTTCAACGTGGAGGCACAAGATATGTGGATTATATAAAATTGTGTCATGACTCGAATTCTATTTTTTTAGCTCCAAATTGGGACATGCCTACAAGATGGAATTCGACTTATAACATGTTTGTTAGTAGTTTACGCCAAAAATTAACGTTGCAAAATTTTCATGATAATCTTTGCGCTACATCTAGGCATGAGGAAATGGTACCATTTTCGGTTGAAAATTGGAGTCTTATTCAAAAGATAACCGAATTACTCAAAGTTTTTAAAACCGCAACAACTATGTTATCAAGTGTTTATTATCCCACGAGTCATTTGGTCCTCAACCAACTTTTTAAGATGTGTAGAAAATTAGGGAGTTACGAATATGATGGTCCACTTTTTGCAAATATGGTTCAACCGATGAAAGAAAAACTTAGAAAATATTTTCAAGAAATTCCACCGGTAATTAGTTGTGCCACCGCAATTAACTCATGTTTGAACATTGCCGGGGTGGAATATCTTATTGATAAAATTGCACTAGACTTGGATTTGACCCAAATTGACCCTTTCTATGTCACAAAAGCCCAAGACACGTTTAAGAGTAGCTTCAAACGTTTATTTGATGTGTATTTTGAGAAATATGGTGAATCAAATGTGGGAACGAGTTCAGTTGCAAGCATGTGGGCTTTGGCTTCAAACGTAGATCCGGATATGGGCTTATTTTCAAATTTAAGACAAGAAAGTGGTAAACGGGCTAGAAGTGAGAATGTAATGAGCAACGAATTTAGGAGATATACGGGAACCGATTGGTTAAACACTATCACACCCGAAGAGTTCAAGGATTTTGATGTTTTGAATTGGTGGAAACAAAGGGAACCTCAATTTCCCGTTCTAGCCGCAATGGCCCGGGATTTACTAAGCGTACAAGCTTCTACCGTTGCTTCGGAATCCGCTTTTTCTACTAGTGGAAGGGTATTGTCGATAAGAAGAACAAGACTCACACCTTTATCTTTGGAGATGTGCATTTGCTTGAAGGATTATTTAGATGGGAATAAACGTATACAACACGTTTCAACACTTGAAGATCCGATGGAATACGAAAAACAATTACAAGAGGTCGAGTTGGAAGAGGGTTATGTAATCCATCTCTCCGAAGAAGAAGTCGCTTATGATGAAGCTACAAGCGCCGCAAGGTCCGCCATTGAAGTTGAAGATGAAGATGGAGATGAAACCGCATAAGAATAAGTAGTCGAAATGTAATAAATTTGTGATTCAAGTACTTTGTGTGTGACGTTTATGAGTTTTTTTTAATAAAAGTCAAAGTTTATTAAGTTTATTGTGTGAAAAAAAAAAAAAAAAAAAAAAAAAAAAAAAAACCCCGGGAACCCAAAATTTGACATGCCCAATGTGAAACAGTGGAAGCTATATATTTCATTTTCTACTACTGCATTGGTTCCTTCTTTTTTTTTTAATACAAACAAAGTGCCACATTTGGGCCTTAAAGCCCACATTTGTGAAACAGTGAAACCAAGTGCCACAAAAATTTCGAGACAAGCAGTCAAGCAGAAATAGAATGTGGGAACTTATGTTGACCGGTTCTTGGGATCCGGTTTGACCGGTTCCTAGGATCCGATCCGGTTCGGTTCCAAACCGGAACCGGTGCTACCAGTCCGGGTATTTTTGGGTCCGGAACCGGATCCGGTTCCTTGACTTTGACTCTTATCCGATCCGGTTTGGATCCGGTTCCGGTTTTTTTGGGATCCGGGTTTTGGCCACCTCTAGCCTAAACTAGCCTATATGCTCTAATGGGTTGATAATTTTCATGGCTCCACACAAAAAGAAGCCAACTTCTATTTGGTAATACGGGTCATAGACCGAAAATAAATCTAGCCAAATGCTTGTGTCACCAAGAAAATCGACCCCCCCCCCAAACATCACTTCTACGTCCTACTCAGTCACGCAAAAGGAATCCTACTCCTTTTGTGAGATGGGGCGTGCACTGATAAGGCATACTAGAGATTGGTTATCATGTTCAATCATATCACCAATTACCAATAATCATCCGACAAATATGTACAAAAGAGATATTCTAGCAACCATTTCTATAGCTAGATCAGAGTCTTAAAATGAAAGATGGTACAAGCACCTTAAAGATCATTTGCGGAAAATCATACAAGCGTGTTACAAAAGGAACACCAGCTGGATGCATAGATATAGAAATGGGATTCCATAATTCATACTTTTTCTCTATAGAAAGCAACTTAGATGGTGGCAAAAAAGACCGGACAATCTGACTTGAGAAATAGCAACAAGTTCGCTCTCAACTGTCCCATATTACGTATTAAATAACAAAAAAGAACTACAAGAAGATAAGCATAGAATAAACCGCATGATCATCAATCGTTGTCTCAGGCATCCACTTTTATCATTTTGCTATAAAGAACAAGTCCAAGATGCAAAAAGCTATGCGCTTTGAATCAATTCGATTCAATTCATTCATACGTTAAATCTAGTTATAGAATAGCATGTTACACCAAAAGAACATATGCAGAGCAAATCCAAGAGTTAGTGGACATGGACTAACGGGATAGAAAACCGGCAGCACAGAAACTTAGCTTCAAAACATCATAGGTTCATAACTCTGAAACCACAAGGAATTACCAGGCCTGTCACATATGTTAGGAAAGCTCTTGACGGGGGAGAAGTAGTGAGCAATGTTGGACCAAATTCCTTCATCCCGGCTTCTATTTTGAATTTCCCCCTTCAAGCTAGAGTCTAAGTTTTTAGCTTGCTTCCATTTTATTTGAAAGATAATGAAATTTGCTTTACTCACCCGATATGTTAGTTAATTTCATTTTCCAATTCCATAATTTGAAAATTTTGGTAATAACGCCTAAAGCATTCTTCTACAGACAGTGTTTACTTCGGTTGTGGTTACAAAGGGTTGATTTGTTTATGATTATTGGGATTTATATAACATGATAACCAATTAACACTACGAGTACGCAGCGGAATATGGATCTAGTTTGGCTATTATAATTAACACAAATAATAACAAACAAAACAACTAAAAGGAACAAGAAAACTAAATCGAAAACTAACCCTTGTAGTCACCCGCAAATGAAACTGAGTAGTAAATATATACTACCTCTACGGTTGCTCACACAAACACGTCAACCAAATACGTCCGGAATGCTAGCCGTGTATCACGTAAAATCCAAACAACCAGTGTCGAAGCTCAACACAAAATCCGAACCAAAACAGCACCTAGAACAGTGCTTGCTTCACATAAACCAATTCGAATACTTAAATAAGTATACGTTCGAACTGATGAGTGAGGGATCTAGACAAAATAAACAAAGATTATAATCCTTGTTGTATTTATATGCTACGTATGACAAGACCAAACAAAGTCAATATAACTTTGAGATGTTGCCGTATATGTTGACCAGAGAATGATAAACAATAGCTTTAGGTTCAATAATTGTGTTTTGGTTTTTCTTTCTGTCGTACATATGAGCAGGTTATGAGGGAGTATATATAGCCTTTTAACCCTACTCTTGATAAGGCTTTAAACAAAGCATGATAAGTGTTAAACTCTACCATCTTTGAGCCTTATCACAACTCTTCAACAATCCTTATCACATTGACATGAACCTGGACAGATTTATACTTTCCAGAACCTTCTGAAATCCAGCCATAGGGTTAGGACAAGCAATGTATCTTGTCTAGTTCATTTTGTGTCCAAACGAGTCTCTTTGAGCTTTAACCGTGAAGTATACAACGTATTCTAATGTTTTAGCGTGTGTGCCCCCAATAGGCTCACACACCTTTAGTTGTACTAGCTAATCCGACTCACATATTCCAACAGCTCCCACTTGGGAGTTGGAGTAGCAGATAGCACAAATACCAACGACGGAAACGTCTAGCAACGCTCTCACTCGCTATTTAAACTAAAGGTGTCTGAGATATAGTTTCATAAATCATTCTCAGTAGCATGGTCATTTATGTCTTGCTTTTATCATCCTTTGTTATAGATACCGTTAAACCATGGATATGGATCCTAACTCATTCCATATAATTTAACCATTTTGATTCTCGTTATAGAATTTAATTAGATATACCAAATGTAATCAAGTATCATCTTGCATTACCCTTTGGGTTCGGCCGAACAATTATCTGATTAATTCTGGAGAGGGCCCATGGTATCTTTCTGCACATATCAAGTGGAGTAACAAATCCTTTGTTGACTACAAGTGTTGTGGATGCTGCTTCACATCACTCCGAAAAATAGCTTTTATAACTACCTTATTCAGGACAGCGTTTGGCATATAATTACAAAAGTGATATCCACACATAACAGAACTTGCTTGTATCTCAAGTCTAAGGATGACTTAACAAACCATTTCAACATTTTACTCATGACAAGGATCCAAAAGTAAATGTTTGAAGTTGGGGTATCCAATATGCATCCCTTGTGAATACATATGAGTTTGGCTGGAACAGTCCACATTCTCATAGAATATAACCAACACTCACATTTGCCTTGCATAACAATATTCCCATATTGTTAACCGACAATGGACATATTTAGAATGATGAATCATTTCATGGATTAAACATGCAAAGATGGAATAACAGGTTATATAAATAAAATAACAAATACCTCGTATCTTTATTTATTACAAAATAAAAACTGTCTTACACTTCCAAATTATTCAAATACTAATTAAACACACAGATTTACATGAGACTACTAGCTGGTATCAAACCAATATTCCTAGTCAATTCAGAATGCTTAGGATATGCTAAAGCCTTCGTAAATGGATCAGCTAGATTGTCATCTGTGTGAACTTTTAATATCTTCACGTCACCCATCTCAATGGTCTCTCGAAGATAATGAACTTTTACGCGGTAATGTCTAGCACCTTTGGTGAGTCCACTTTCATTTGCTATAGTAATGGCTCCAGTATTATCACAATACATATTTATGGGTTCTTCAATTGTGGGAACAATGCCAAGCCCAGAAATGAATTTTCGAATCCATACAGCCTCTTTAGATGCATCATAAGCAGCTATATACTCAGCTTCTGTAGATGAAGTTGCATAAATACTTTGCTTTGTGCTTTTCCAGTCAACAGCACCTCCATTCAAAACGAATACATATCCAGTCTGAGATTTTAGGTCATCAGCATCTGTCAGATATCCAGCATCAGTGTAGCAAGAAACCCTGAGCTCTCGTTTCATATCACCTCCGTACACCAGAAACATATCCTTAGTATTGCGTAAATACTTAAGAATATTCTTAACAGCAGTCCAGTGAAGATCGCCTGGATTCTGTTGAAATCGGCTTGTTATGTTCTGAGAGAACGCAACATCAGGACGAGTACATCTCACAGCATACATAATTGATCCTATAGCCGAGGCATAAGGAACTCTTTGCATGCGCTCTTTTTCAGCAGGTGTCTCAGCACCTTGTGATTTACTCAATTTAAGCTTTTCTTGCATTGGGATAGTTCCTCGTTTGGAATTCTCCATGAAATATTTCTTCAATATTTTCTCAATGTAAGCACTTTGACATAAACCAATTAACCGTCTTGATCTATCTCTATAGATCTTGATTCCAAGAATATATGCCGCTTCTCCTAGATCTTTCATGGCAAAACATTTTCCAAGATAGGATTTTACATCTTGTAACATTGGAATGTTGTTTCCCATGAGTAATATGTCATCAACATATAGAATTAGGAAAGTGACATAACTCCCACTAGCTTTCTGATATACACATGGCTCATCTTGATTTTGAGTGAAACCGAATTTCTTAATCTCATCATCAAAACGTTTATTCCATTGCCTAGATGCTTGCTTAAGTCCATAAATGGAACGCTTGAGCTTGCATACTCGGTTAGGATATTTTGGATTAACAAAACCTTCAGGTTGCACCATATAGACTTCTTCGGAAAGATGTCCATTGAGGAAAGCGGTTTTGACATCCATTTGCCAAATCTCATAGTCATAGAATGCAGCTATGGCTATGAGAATCCTTATAGCTCTAATGTCTGCAACAGGAGAAAAGGTCTCTTCATAATCAACCCCGTAGGTTTGAGTGAAGCCTTTTGCTACGAGGCGAGCTTTAAAGGTGTGTACTGCACCATCCATGTTAGTCTTCTTTTTGAAGAGCCATTTGCTACCAACGGTTTTACCGTTAGGAGGAAGATCAACTAAGTCCCAGACTTCGTTGTCTCTCATGGATTGCATTTCCACATTCATCGCATCAAGCCATTTCTTGGATTCAGGATCCAACAATGCAGCTTTATAGTTATTGGGTTCACCAAGATCCCCCAACTCATGCTCCTCAGCATCGACGTATAAACACATTCGATCTGGGGCACGGCGTGTCCTAACGGACTTACGAATGGGATTGATATCACTTTGAGGTTCATCAATTTCTTGATCATCCTCATCATGACCTAAGCTAGTGTCTACAGAAGGATTTGTATCTTCTTCTTGAATAATTTCAAGATCTTCTAGACTCCCACTTGCTTCATGATCCAAGAGATTTTTCTCAAAGAATTCAGCATTTCGAGCAACAAATACCTTGTTCTCGGATGGAAGATAGAAAGAATATCCCATTGTTTCCTTTGGGTATCCTACGAAGATACACTTAATAGATCTGGGTTCCAGTTTGTCAGGTTTGGTAAGTGTATCACGCTTAACAAGTGCCTCACAACCCCAGACTTTTAAGTAAGACATCTTAGGGGCTTGCCCATGCCATACCTCGTATGGTGTCTTATCAACCTTCTTAGTTGGAACCATGTTGAGAATGCGTGCAGCAGACTCAAGGGCATAATCCCAAAAGGACTTTGGAAGAGTAGTTTGACTCATCATGGAGCGAACCATGTCTAGCAGTGTTCGATTTCTCCTCTCAGACACACCATTATGTTGGGGTGTGTAAGGAGGAGTACGATGGGCAATAATCCCATGCTCCTTAAGATGATCCAAAAACTCTTGACTCATATATTCACCTCCACGATCAGAACGTAGTGACTTAATGGTCTTCCCGAGTTGGTTTTCTACTTCCTTTTGAAACACTTTAAATGTTTCAAACACTTCATGTTTATGTTTCAGCAGGTAAACATAACCATACCGACTATAGTCGTCAGTAAAAGTGACGAAGTAACTTGCTCCTTGTCTTGACACAGTTCTAAATGGGCCACATACATCGGTGTGTATTAGTCCAAGTAGATCTTTAGCCCTTTCCACTTGATGTGAATAGGGTTTTCTTGCCATCTTACCAGACATGCATGAAACACACTTTTCAAATGACTTGATGTCAGTTGAGTTGAGAAGTCCATCATGTTGCAACTTCTCCATGCGTTTCTTGCTAATGTGTCCAAGACGACAATGCCACAAGAGAGTAGAGTCCAATGTCAGATTGGCTCTTTTATTGCTAACAGCAAACATAGAACTATCATTTGTTTCAGAACAAGACATATCAATTTCAAAAATACCATCCCTTGGGATAGCACTAAAATAAACCACATTATTCCTAGAAACTGAAATTGTATTATTCAATTCAAAACGATTAACAAAACCATCGTCAAACAAACGTGAAACTGAAATAATTCCTCTAGTAATAGAGGGAGCATAATGACAATTGTTTAAAACAACTACTAATCCACTAGGGAGACATAAATGATAACTTCCAATAGCTTCAACTTCTGCCCGTTGACCATTGCCCACGTACAGACTTAAAGCTCCTGGCTTCAGCTTCCTACTTCCCCTGAGACCCTGAGTAGTATTACAGATGTGAGTACCACAACCCGTGTCATAAACCCAAGATTTACTAGGAAAAGAATAGAGTTCTATAGTGAAAATACCTGAAGTGCTAGCTCCTTGAGATAGCTTCTTCTTTTTCATCAACTCGGCGAGATACACGGGACAATTCCTTCTCCAATGACCTATTTCACCACATTGGTGACAGGTCGCGTCCTTTGCAGGGTTATCCTTCTTGGGTGGTGGAGTTTTCTTAGGTTTGGAAGCATAAGATGGTTTATGCTCAGGAGCATAAGCCAACTTATACTTTCCGTTCCCTTGATTCCCCTTAGCAGCCTTGAACGGTTTTTTACCTTGGTTTTTCTGGACCTTTCCTGCACGTATAGCATGAAGTGCAGGTGCAACATCTTTCTTGGGTAGCGTCTGCTCATGTTGTTTAAGCATAGCATGTAATTCATTCACAGTCTTCCCCATGCTGTGCATATTATAGTTCTGCACAAAGCTGTCATACTCCTTAGAGAGTCCAATCAAGATTAGGCTTACTCCAAGGTTCAAAGTGACGGGATGACCGAGACGCTCCAAGTTGTCAATGTAGCTCTTCATCTTTAGAACATATGAGCTTACAGATTGACCTTCTTCTTGCTTGCACGAGTGAAATTCCCTCGCGGTTTGAAGAAGTTCCTGTTCTGCCTGTTGAGCAAACATAGTTTTTAACTCCTGTAGCATGTCATATGCACCAAGGTGAGTTAGATTCCGTTGGATTTCTAAGTCCATGGTCATAAGCATGAAGGCAGCAATGTCCTTTGATCCCTTGACCCAAGCAGTGTGAGCTGCCAAAGCCTCAGGAGGGACTGGGTGTCCAGGAGTTGCAACAGGTGCAGCAGGAATAGGATGCTCAAAGTAATTTTCCTTATCTTCAGCTGACAGGATAATGCGTAGCTGGCGATACCAGTCAATGAAGTTAGGTCCAGTGAGTTTTTGTTTCTCAAAGAAACTCCTGAGTACCGAATTGTTTCCGACTGAGGTAGTCATCTACAATTAAAAAGTTCAAATAATTAGTATTTTTAATAATTAAATTCTTAATAGAATTAACTACCCAATTAATTACTAATTAAGACTAAGATCCAACTTAACCTCCCACTTATTACCAAAGGTCTGACCAATGAGTAAACAAGTGGGGCAAGAGGTAAGCGACGAGCGTTAATTGCATGAAATGCAACTCTTAGATTTATGAGACTGATCAAGACATTAGTAGACAAGTAGTAATGTCATGAGCATGTTTAGTCTCATCTTATGCCTCGGGTCCAAGGTCTGACCAAGCATACTCGAAATAAGTCGACCAAGCAAGAACGTGCAAATATCACCAAAGGTCTGACCAATGAGCAAAATCTGCCATGGGTTTGGAATGGCCCTAAGGTCTGACCAAAGAGGTCAAACCAAAAGCACGTGTTCTTAGTTGGCAGGCAAAGACTTAAAATTTACACATAGGGTATACACATAAATGTGGTAAAATCGTGTACAAAGAAGCATGCAAAACAACTTTGTAGCACTTAATTTTAAAAAACTTTTAGTCATGACACTGTAGTGATCATCATGGTTCACGATAGCTCCAATCGAACTCGCAAGGAAGCGGAGGACCAAGTCAGCGCGAAGCTATGACCGGAAATCCTTTAGGTGTGACTGTGCGCACCGCCTTATACCCCCCTTTTAGTTTGTTCTAGTGGGTGAGCCGTACTTCCCAAGTGTCCATAGCGTCCAGTTTTTAATTTCATGAAAAACTTGTTTCAATAATTTAGGTAAATTAATTTTACAAAAACAATTTTCCACGAATCAAATAGCAGGTCACATTTGAGCATGATATTTAGACGTGTAAATTAATACCATTTTAATGTCATGGTTTCGCATATGTATTATTCCATATTGCATGCAATTAGGTGTGTAAAACATATAACAATTATGCACATAAGGAATCACAAACATAAACAAAGACATTAATTAAACACATAAAATCCGAGGTCTCTCGCGAGTCTTCCCCAAAAGGAGAACCATAAGACCCTCACTAGGTTTTCATCAAGTGTCTAGATCACCACATGCATCAAAAAATTGATTGCGTAGGTCTTATAGCCGGAATTCACACATAAAATAACATGGCAAACTTATTAACTATTAATTTGCTATTTTATGTCTCTAATTAACCTTTAATTAATTTGTTTGTGTCTTGTTATTTTTTATTAATTAATGACAAGTATTGAAATGTAGTTGTCAAAATAAAAATAAAACAAATAACTAAATTAGATTTCATGCAGCCTTTTAACGTGTTTATTAAATTGTGTAACCCATAATACACCAAACGAGTTGGCTCGTGATGCCACTGTTGGGATTTATATAACATGTTAACCAATTAACACTACGAGTACGCAGCGGAATATGGATCTAGTTTGGCTATTATAATTAACACAAATAATAACAAACAAAACAACTAAAAGGAACAAGAAAACTAAATCGAAAACTAACCCTTGTAGTCACCCGCAAATGAAACTGAGTAGTAAATATATACTACCTCTACGGTTGCTCACACAAACACGTCAACCAAATACGTCCGGAATGCTAGCCGTGTATCACGTAAAATCCAAACAACCAGTGTCGAAGCTCAACACAAAATCCGAACCAAAACAGCACCTAGAACAGTGCTTGCTTCACATAAACCAATTCGAATACTTAAATAAGTATACGTTCGAACTGATGAGTGAGGGATCTAGACAAAATAAACAAAGATTATAATCCTTGTTGTATTTATATGCTACGTATGACAAGACCAAATAAAGTCAATATAACTTTGAGATGTTGCCGTATATGTTGACCAGAGAATGATAAACAATAGCTTTAGGTTCAATAATTGTGTTTTGGTTTTTCTTTCTGTCGTACATATGAGCAGGTTATGAGGGAGTATATATAGCCTTTTAACCCTACTCTTGATAAGGCTTTAAACAAAGCATGATAAGTGTTAAACTCTACCATCTTTGAGCCTTATCACAACTCTTCAACAATCCTTATCACATTGACATGAACCTGGACAGATTTATACTTTCCAGAACCTTCTGAAATCCAGCCATAGGGTTAGGACAAGCAATGTATCTTGTCTAGTTCATTTTGTGTCCAAACGAGTCTCTTTGAGCTTTAACCGTGAAGTATACAACGTATTCTAATGTTTTAGCGTGTGTGCCCCCAATAGGCTCACACACCTTTAGTTGTACTAGCTAATCCGACTCACATATTCCAACAAAGGGTTGATTTGTTTATGATTATTAATATGTTTTGGCATAGAATGATACATAAGCAAAGATTGTTGTCTTTAACAAGAATGCAAAAATAAAGATAAATTCTATGATTTAATGCTTGAAATCTTTATGAAACCACAATCTACATAAACTACAGAAGCATAAAAACAGTAACTAGTACATAAGACTTATTTTAATCGACTTCCACATCTGTAAGTGATGTCGCAAGCTCTGCCGACTTTTACTGAAAACCTATGAACAGGTCTGGCAAGAAAAGGCGGCAAACGAACAAGTACGTCACAAACACATTGATCGTCAACTTGAGACAACCACTTACAACATTGTTGTTCAACCGCTGTGTCATGATGACGATGACGACGCCTATGATGACGACGACGTTTGCGCCTATGATCGTCGTCATCATCATCATCATCGTCGTCATCATCATCATCATCATCATCATCATCATCATCATCATCATCATCATCATCCTTATCATCATCCTTATCATCATCTTTATCATCATGATCATGATCATCGTGGTCATGATCGTCGAGGTCATGATCGTCGAGGTCATGATCATGATGGTCAATATCATTATGGTCATCCTCATCGTGGTCATGATCATCATGATCACCATGATCAGGGTCTTTATCACGTTCACGTCTATGATGTTCATGCCTATGCTCATCATGATCAGGGTCTTCATCACGTTCACGTCTATGATGTTCATGCCTATGCTCATCATGATCAGGGTCTTCATCACGTTCACGTCTATGGCGTTTATGCCTACGCTTATCACGTTCAGTGTCATCATTAGATGGTGGAAATGAGGCACGCGGGGCTGGAGGAGGGATTTGCACAAATGGTAAATATGCACACGCTTGATTAGCAAGGGCCATTTGGAAATTACATAGCGGACGAGGCACAAAAGGGGTAACTGGTGCCACGGGGACTACTTGGCCTTCAGTTGTGGGAAGAAGAACCAAAACCAATATGAAGACAGCCGCTCCAAAGATATTTACCATAATCATAGTTTCTTTACCATAAAAAGTTTGCCTGCACCGATATATATGCAAATGCATATATTAATATATATAAGTACAACCATAATCTTTGTGTGTTCTTGAAAAACTACGGTTTAGAGGGAGGTTGATTCTGTAATTGGCTCACTAAATTGGTTATGTGTGTTCATTTCCTTTGCATGATGTTCTGGTAGATATTGTTTGGTAAAGTATCGTTTACTACCCAACAGCCCAAATCATTCCTACAACATTCTCAAGATAAACACAACGAGAGTAGTTTCGCTGTAATCTTTGCGCAATTTTGAATATATATTAACTTGATCGATACTAGTGTGAAAGTACTTCCTAATTAGTATTTCCATATAGAAAATATCAAGAACGAAATTTAGAAAACGTTCATCCTTGTAGGAATCTTATGTATGTACGTTACTAAGAAAATGTTTCGATGGTAAGTCCTAGATACTTATCCGGCCTACTCCAACTCTTATCTGTAGATATGAAAACTAGTAAGTAACAATGATCTAATAGTTTTATTTGCATTTGGTTTGTTCTTGACTTCATATTAATCCATTAGTAGCATGCTTTTGCAGGGGTACGACAAAAATGCTATTATAGATGATCATCAAAAAGCAACTGAAATAAGTTAGTGAGCTTAAGTTGTTTGACTCAGTGGTCATGTTATTTCTTTGTAAAATATGTTTTTATATTTCACACCTTCTTATAATACATGTAATTATTTCGATTAAGTTTGATTTTCTAATTTAATTGGACACTTTACAAGTTACAAATACACAATAGCCAAGGTTTATGGGTAGTAAAGCCCATAAGCCCAGTAAAGCCCACAAGCCCATTATCACATGCTCAACAGGCCAGCATTACAAGTTTACAACTGAATATATTTAAGCAATGCCTGATCACAGTTCACACATAATTTAGCAACCTTCATATGGTTGCCAATTAGAAGAACTATTTAGATACAATGATACATACACCTTCTAAATATGTATTATGGTCGTAACTAAGAAACGACCGATGTTGAATGCAATTACAAGAGACAGGCATGTTGTGAGAATTGTGTTTCCAACTGAGAGGTTATATGTTCAAGTCCCGTCAGTAACAAATGTATGATCTATGTGAGCATGTGAGAATGCTATAATATATAGCGAATATGTCCTAAAATATAAAATCGTTGTGTTTGGATGTGAGTATGTGACGAAAGATGAGCCAAGTAGGAAATTGTAAAGTTGAATGTTAATGACCTAACGACGTACTTAATATTTTAACACGACATCGATTACCACCATACAGCTTCCCTAGTTCCATGTAGCAGGAAACGCAAGTTTTAGTCTCTAATGTCTCATCGAACACTGCAAAAAAAAACCCGATTAAACAGTAACTAAAACTAAAGTTATAAGTACATGACAAACAATAATCCCACTTAATGTCCCACACAAATAATTTGAAGTTCGATAACGACTTTATTTTCGAATCACCAATCAAGATTCTACACAGCAAACTTATGTTTTGAATTTATTCAACTGATAATGTAGTTGGTGTTGCATCAATTCACATGAACCACTTAATTTTTTTTTAATGGCAACTAAGTATTTCACAATATTTACATCACAAATCTATTTCACACGTATTAAGCAGGACTTGAACCAACAACCATTTGGTTGAGACTTGAGAGGCTTCTAACACAACTTGAGATACCATTGAGAGACAAACATTTAGTAAACCACTTAATATGTTGATTGGTTGTAAACACTAACTGGCCTACTTTAGACCATCTCGTGAGTCGTAAGTCATAACCATCAAGTGGGAGGTAAATAATCTGCATCACTGACGATCCGTCAAGATGATGTTCGAACAAAATGATCTAGCCTCGCCGATAGATATCTGCATCTTCGAAACCAACTGGTCTACAAACTCGAGGCTATTACAAGAAGTTCCAATAGTGCACTACAATATAATGATAAATGCTACTGTATTAAATAATAAGCTAAAGGTGCTCAGGGACTGGTTCTGCCAATAAGGTAAAGTTGCTATAACTGCTTTTGAATTGTTAGTTTGTTTATGAATAAAGTTTAGGAGTTGAAGGACTAGAGTTGACAAAAGCTTAGTGTAAAAATGGTATCAAAACTACTAACACAAGATGTTGTTGTCTAATCTTCTATCTCTTCTCTATGAACAATCGTTTAATAATAATACTAGACTTTATTGAATTTACAATCGTTAGTTTACAAATGTAGTTAACATGGGTATTTATATGTTTCCCAATCGACACAACTAAAACAACACACCGATTCATTAATCGGTATAACTATAACCGTTTTTTTTCTAACTGAAAATAACTGCCACTTTGACTTATTACATATATTTGACTTTTGACTTTGACTTTCGTGTTTGACCTTCATGCTTGACCTTCATGGATTAGATAAATTAGTATCCAATACTCCCCCCTAATTTATTAATCCATGTCTTCGATATCTTCAAGCTCCATCATCTTTATCTTTGAACTTTGGCTTGTTTCCACTTCCTTTGTCTTGATCTTTAACACGAACTATGTCTTGAACTTTCTTCTTGGTTTGACTTCTTTCTTCCTTGTTTTCAATTTCATCTCGATCATCTTTGTTACCTTTGTCACCATCTTTCTTCTCTTGTATCATTTCATAATCTTGCATCTCCAATAATCTGTTTCTTTTAGTACTTGTATCACGATCTTTGGTTCAACTTTCTTGTTGCTTGACTTGATGTCTTTCTCATTCTGGCTTTCCTTCTGAAATCTTGATGGCGTCTCTTGATGCCTCTTGCATTCGCTCTTGTCAACACTTGATTCTTCTTCTGGATGTTTCTTATCTGAAACAACTTCATGGTTCTCTTTCTTAAATTGTTCTTCTTTTGTCTTTAACTCTTTCATCTCTTTGCTTGTGCAATCTTTCATCTTCTTGAGGTTCTCTAACTTTCTCTGCATTTGTTTCTCAAATGTCATTTCTCTATTTCTCATTTTCTTCTCAAACTCTTGTTTCTCAATCTCTAACTCTTGAAGCATTTCGAACTTCCAAAACTCTAATTTACACTTTAAGTCAGTTTCTATCTCTGATCTCATGTCTTCTAACTTTTCTTTTGGAATTTCATTCTTCTCAATGACAATTCCTTTCTTTCTCGATTTTTCCTTTAAGGATGTTGTCTCTTTTCTATCCTTACTAGTAACCATTAATAGTGTTGGTTCGTCATCTTCGAACACAAGGTTTGCTTTTTCTTCTCTACGGTCTGGTTTTGGACAATTTGCAGCATAGTATCCAAAGTCATGACAATTATAACATTCTATTTCTCTAATGTCTTTTCTATGATAGTTTTGATCTCTAGGGCTTCTCCCTCCTCTATTATAACTATCTTCATTCCTATTATCTCTTACGAATCTTCCTTGGCCTCTTCCTCGTGTCTGATTACCACTTCCTCTTCTATAACTTCCATTGTTGCGTTCATAATTTCTGTCATTCCCTTTACGTGTGAACAACAACTTCTCACTATTATCTTCCTCACTTCCTTTTCTAAACTTAAGCCTTTCTTCATAAGTCTTAAGTTTCCCGATAATTTCCTCTAACTTTACAGTCTTAAAATCAACAACCATTTCAATGGTTGCTACTACTGGTACAAACTTATCTAGCACTGCATTAAGTAATTTCCGTAATTTTGTTTGTTCATCAAACGTCAATCCACATGTAGCAGCCCTTGTAATAATACTCATTAACTTCCCGGCAAATAAATCTATTGTTTCATCTTCTTTCATTACTAGTCTCTCAAATTCTGATTTAAGTTGTTACGAGTGTGCCTGTTGTACATCTTCTGTCCCGATAAATCTAGCCTTTAGTGAATCCCAAATTTCTTTTGCTGTTTCACATCCCGCAACTTTCATTTGCAAATCCTCTGGCAACCCTTGAAATAGGTATGCTGACGCCGAACTATCCTTTTTTACATCAATCTCTTTTGATGTACTTACTCCTCCTACTAAATCCCATACTCCATTTGCCAGTAATATCTTCTTCATTCTTAATGCCCATAATGTATAATTCGTATTGTTTAAAACAGGGCATTGATATGATGGTAACGATGTGGTGAAAACAACTCTGTTTTCGTTTTTATCTCCCGTCATATCTTTCGTTTTGGTTTTCTTCTAAGACCAATATAATTCTAATAATAGTCGAATCTTAAATCCTTCTTTCTAACCACAATAATAATATGCAACTTCTAAAATCAATATAATCTTAATAATTCTAAACTTTCTGCCAAATAATGGTCGAACTTAAAACTTTCTGCCTAATCACAATAATTCTCAAGCAATTCTAAACGTTTTCTAATACGGATTGTAATAGAAAAAATCTATTCTACTAATAGAGAAAAAAACAAGTATTGAAAATGTAGAACCTGTTAATTTTCCCTTGGGCCTCTAGAATTCTTGTGGGCTTTAAAAAGTGTCGTTCCTGTTCCCAAATAAAACCTGCTATCCTTTTTCTATCCCCAAATAAAATGCTGCTACTTTGTTCCCAAAAAATACGCTTCTTCTTTATGCAAAAAAAAAAACGCTTCTTCCTATTACAATCGATGGTGGTTCTTGTCCTTGTTTCTTTTCCGATGACGGCGGCGGCTGCTATTTCTTTCTTCTCCGGCAAACAATACAACGGCTGTTTCTTCTTTGCACAATCGGTATGTCTTTCTTTCTCTTTATCTGATTCGATCTTTACTTGAACAAATCATGTCTATCACTTGATTGATTCCTGTGAATCAATCTCTTCACTGTCTTTCTCTCTTCTTGATTGATTCCCTGAATCAATTTCTTTTTTTTTTGGAACGATTCCCTGAATCGTTGGTTTTCTTCTCTAAAACGATTCCCTGAATCGTTGTCTTTCTTTTCTGTCTCTAGTTCCCTGAACCTTTGGCTCTGATGCCACTGTTGTCTAATCTTCTATCTCTTCTCTATGAACAATCGTTTAATAATAATACTAGACTTTATTGAATTTACAATCGTTAGTTTACAAATGTAGTTAACATGGGTATTTATATGTTTCCCAATCGACACAACTAAAACAACACACCGATTCATTAATCGGTATAACTATAACCGTTTTTTTTCCTAACTGAAAATAACTGCCACTTTGACTTATTACATATATTTGACTTTTGACTTTGACTTTCGTGTTTGACCTTCATGGATTAGATAAATTAGTATCCAATAGATGTAATCACCCAACCAACCACCCCTTTGGTGATCTATTCTTTTATTATAACAATATACACAACAGACTTGTCCCCAACACAGGTTAAAGCCAATATAATAAAAGAAGAAATATAGTAGTCCATCTATTAGGTGCTACTTACAAGAACACACACTCTAAACCAAACCTGAATCTAAACAAGAACTAAAACCAAACTAACAATCAAGATCAAGAGGATCTTGATATAAACTAATCACTACACAACTTGAACTAAAACCCAGAAACCCAGATGATGATGATCAACCTTGAGAGAGAGAGAGAGAACTATGTGTGTGTAAAACTGTGAGAATGAATGAACGCCAAAACCCTAGCTCGTATCAATCAATATATAGCCCAAAGTTGCACATTACACCCTATACTATCACAAACTAAACAAACACAGCTGAAAGTTACATTAGAAGAGAATACACTAAGAAAAGTTACATATTAACCCTCAGAGTTTCAGAAGTTTGCTAAAGTGTATAATTTAATACCCTTCCTCAAACTTATGAAACAAACAGGTTTAACATGCCAAGTTTCTTAACCAGAAAAGCATGTTGCACAGACCCAAGACCTTTAGTCAAAATATCAGCAAGCTGATTTTTAGACTCAACATTCACAGTTTTAATCAAGCCTGAAGCAACCTTTTCTCGTACCAAATGTACATCAATATCAAAGCGCTTAGTTTTCTCATGCATAACAGGATTTGCAGCAATCTGAATTGCAGACCTATTGTCACAACAAAGATCAACTGGTAACAATCGAGTTTCACCCAAATCCTCCAACACTTTCAAAATCCACATAATCTCACAAGTAGCAGAGGCCATGCTTCTATATTTTGCTTCAGCAGAAGACTTAGAAAGTGTGGTTTGCTTCTTGCTATTCCAAGAAACAAGATTACCATTAACAAACACACAATATCCTAAAACTGACTTCCTTGTCAAAGGACATTTAGCCCAGTCAGAATCAAAATATGCAACAACACCAAATCCACTTTGAGTTCTATCAAACCCAATACCACTTCCAGGTGCAAGTTTTAAGTACTTTAAAACTCTCAAACTAAGATTTAAATGAGACTGTAAAGGAGCATGCATATATTGACTTAAACAGTGAACATCATATGAAATATCAGATCTGGTCAGAGTAAGATATATAAGTTTTCCTACCGGCTTTTGATAACTAGTAATGTTTTTCAACAACTTATCATCAGTTTCTTTATGAGCCAAAACATAATTTTCAGGTAAAGGAGTCATAACAGATCTACAACAAGCAAACCATAATCATGCAACAGCTCAAGACAGTATTTTCTTTGATTCAAACACAAACCATTTTTAGTTTTCAAAACTTCAATTCCAAGGAAAAATTTAATTCTCCCAAGTCTTTGATTTTAAACTTAGTTTTCAAAAACTGTTTTACTCTTTCAATTTCCTTCTCACAATTACCAGTGATTATTAAATCATCCACATAAACCAGAAGGTACACAACAGTCTTATCACTTCTCTTAATAAAGAAGGAGTGATCATTCTTAGACTGAACAAAACCTGCTTCAAGCGATTCCACTGTCTGGGAGCTTGTTTAAGCCCATACAAAGACTTCTTCAACCTACACACTTTGTTACTACCTTTAGTGGAATACCCAGGTGGAGGAAGCATATAAACTTCCTCATTAAGGTCACCATACAAAAATGCATTATTAACATCCATTTGAAAAAATTTCCAATCATGTTTAACAGCAACACTTAACAAACACCTAACAGTACCCATCCTCACAACAGGATTAAAGGTTTCATCATAATCAATACCCTCTTTTTGCCCAAAACCCTGAGCAACAAGTCTAGCCTTATACCTCTCAACTTCACCAGTTAACTTATACTTAATCTTTAAAACCCACTTACTACCAATTGGCTTTCTACCAACTGGTAGATCAGTTTCTTCCCAAGTATCATTTTCATGTAAAACATACATTTCTTCATTCATAGCACTAATCTATTTAGGATCTTTACTAGCTTCTTCATAAGTACTTGGTTCAACAGTTTTATTCAAGTTAGATACAAAACAACAATTCTCAGCACTTAACACAGAATGATTAGCATACTTATTCAATCCATATCTAACCTTAGTATCTAACACATAATCATTTAGTTTAGCAGGCAATCTAGAAGACCTAGAGGACTTTCTATGACTAACAGACCCTTCCTCAATTTGATTATGAAAAACATTTTGAAACCTAAGACCATAAGAAGAACTTGAACCAACATTTCCCTCAAAATTTGTATTTTCATCTAAAGGAGTTGCAGGGCTCTCATCATTCACAGATTGCAATAAACTATCAGAATGATGTATCTGTTCATTAATTTCAACCTGATCATTGTTTACTACAAAATCTGGTTGATGTACCCTACCATCTCTACCAACAGATGTTGCTTCCTCACTAAGATTATCATCATTGGGAGTAGGGACAGGAGTTTTGGTTTTTGACACAGACTCTGACTCAACAAAATCAAAAAAGTTTAAATTTGAAACTTCAAAATCAGAATTAGAATCACTGTTTTGACTCATCTTACATGAAAAAATGGTTTCATAAAACTTAACATCCCTAGAGTACAAAACAGCTTTGTTTTCAAGACTTAAAAGTTTGTATGCCTTTTTTCCACTAGCATACCCAATTAAAACATATTTTTCAGACTTTTCAGAAAACTTATCTGACCCTTTAATAATAGCAGCAAAACATAAACATCCAAAACTCCTAAGGTGAGACAAATTAGGTTCCCTATTATATACCAAAGAAAAGGGTGACTTACCCTTCAAAACAGAGGAAGAAAGCCTGTTAATCAGATAAGTAGCAGTTAGAACACATTCAGGCCAATAAACAAGAGGAATCCCCCCCTGAAACATAAGACTTCTGGCCACATTAAGCAGATGTATGTATTTCCTTTCAGCAACACCATTTTGCTGAGGTGTACATGCACAAGTAGTTTGATGAATAATACCCATGGTATTCAAAAAATCAGACATTTTATTATTTATAAACTCAAAACCATTATCAGATCTTATCACTTTGATCTTTTTATTAAACTGTGTCAAAACTAGATTATAAAAACTTATAAACATTCCAAAAACTTCATCCTTAGTTTTAATCATATACACCTACACAGATCTACTATAGTCATCCACAATGGTCAAGAAATACCTAAAACCCTCCCTGCTAACCACCTTGTATGGACCCCAGACATCAAGATGAATAAGTTATCCAAAAACAACAGATTTGTTATCACTTAAAGGAAAAGAGTCCCTTGTTTGTTTTGCCTTATGACAAACCTCACAAGGACCTTCATGATGAACATTAGTAAGATTCAAAGACTGTTTTAATAGTTTCAAATTTTAGTTAGCAGGATGTCCCAACCTATTATGCCAAACTTCTTTGGATACATGACAAACAAAAAACTCACACTGATTAACCATAGCAGACTTATCACGCTCTCTATCAAACAGATACAGTCCACCAAACTCACTACCAGTCCCCAGAACACTCTGCTTTATCAAATCCTGAATATTTAGTCTCATCAAAACCCACAGTTAACTTGCTATCCTTAATCATTTTATGAACAGACAACAAACTAACACAGTATTCATGAACAACCAAAACATCAAACAAAACCACATTCTTGTTAAGTCTAAGATTACCAACATGAGTAATCTTGGCTAAAGTACCATTAGGGTGTCCAACAGTTAATTTTAAGTCAGAAATATCAATTAAGCCAAACATTTTATCTGTATTATTGGTCATATGCTGATTAGCCCCTGAATCAATGATCCAGCCCAAATGAAATGAAACACCCTTAACATTGATATTAGCACAAAAAAACTTATAAAAGTGTTGGTTAAAAAAGACATTGCAATTGAAAAAAAGAACAAGAACCACTACCTGCCATACTGGCATGAGCAGCAGAACAGGTTTTATCATTCAAAAGATTCATCAACTTCAAAACTTGTTCATTAGTAAAAGAAACAGCACCAGTATTTTTGACATCACCATTGACACTAGGCATACCCTTAACCTCAACATTGTTACTTTTATTATTATTAAAACCAGTTGCAGGCTTAAGATTAGGATTTTTATCTAAACCAGGAGGGTAACCAATTAATTCAAAACATCTTTCAATAGTGTGTCCTTTTAAACCACAATTCTTACAAAGCAAACTATTATAATTGCCTCTATTGTTACCATTGTTGTTCAAATTGTTACTAGACCTATTATTATTAAAATTGTTTATATTATTCCCATTTGGTCTAGACACAAATGCAGATATCTGAGGCTTCTCAGTTTTCACAAAAGTGGTAGGAATCCCTCTCTGGGATTCTTCCCTAGAAATAATAACAAAAGCATCTTTGACCTCAGGAAGGGTTTCCCTGGTCAAAATAGTACTTCTAATAGGCTGATAAATGTCATCAAAACCCATTAAGAATTGCATCAATTTTAACAATTTAGCATGATCAACTAATTCAGTTCTGGCTTCACAAACACAGTCAGGCGATTTAGTAAGAATATCAAATTCTCTCCATAGAGAATTCAACTTATGAAAATATTCAGACACATGTAAACCACCTTGTTTAAAGGTATTAATATTTTGTAACAAGTTAAACACCACAGAACCATCAATCTTACCATAAGTGTCCTTTAAATCTTTCCAAACAACAGATGCATTATCAGAAAAAATATGACCAAGATACACATCCTGAGATAAATAGCTTAACACCCAGTTTAACACAATTGTATTACACCTATCCCACTGAGCCTCTAACAAAGGACTAGCAACATAAGCAGTTCTAAGACAACTACCATCAAGAAACCCCATCTTATTCTTAATTTGCATAGCCAATTTCATAGCACTAGACCAAACCCAATAAGTTTCAACACCAGACAATTTAACAGTCACAATAGATGCACAATTAGTGTCATTAGGATGAAGATGCAGATGATTACTCTGATCCAAACTACTAATCATAATAGCCATAATGAACAGTTAAGAAAACAAACAGAACAATTAAGAACCAAACTGCTAAACAAAACAAGAAACAGATAAACAATCAAGAACCAACCAATTAAACTACCAAATAACGGAAATACCAAACCACCAACAAACCAACAACTCAACTTTCAAGACTGCCCAATACCTAAACTCCTGCGACCTAGACACAAAAACAACTAAAAAATAAAACTCACACCCAAGAACAACCAAAAATCCAGCAGAGCAGACTGGGACAGACCAGAGCAGGTTTTCGTACCAATCAATGTTGGCAGGTCAAGGTGTTAATCTGCCCGTTTGCACCCACTCTTACTGAGATAGTGGTCTCTTAAGGGAGAAAGAATACTTACATTGCACTAAACCGGATGCAGCGGAGAAACCACAACAGCTACTCTAGATCCACTTAGTCTAAAGTAACTAAACCAAGATTCAGCCCAAGGATCACAGATCCACAAGATTCCACAAAACCCCCAAATGCCAAATTAGGGTTTTCCAAGAATCAACCCAAGAATTAACAATTAATTGTTAATTCTACAAGAAACCAACACCAATTACTTCTAATCGAATCAGAAACAAAAACCCCCAAAAATTAGGGTTTCAAGAAAAAACCCTAAATTTTTAATTGATACTTTAAATCCTTCAATTAAACCAAGAAACAACCAGAAATCAACACCTAAGTGTTGAATCAATCAACTCTAACCAAGATCCCCAAAATATCAGACCAAACCAATCAAAACCTAAATCTCTGATACCATGTAAAAATGGTATCAAAATTACTAACACAAGATGTAATCACCCAACCAACCACCCCTTTGGTGATGTATTCTTTTATTATAACAATATACATAGTAGACTTGTCCCCAACACAGGTTTAAGCCAATACAATACAAGAAGAAATATAGTAATCCCTCTATTAGGTGTTACTTACAAGAACACACACTCTAAACCAAACCTGAATATAAACAAGAACTAAAACCAAACTGACAATCAAGATCAAGAAGATCTTGATATAAACTAATCACTACACAACTTGAACTAAAACCCAGAAACCGAGAAACCCAGATGATGATGATCAACCTTGAGAGAGAGAGAGAGAGAACTTTGTGTGTGTAAAACTGTGAGAATGAATGAATGCCAAAACCCTAGTTCGTATCAATCAATATATAGCCCAAAGTTGCACATTACACCCTGCACTATCACAAACTAAACAAACACACCTGAAAGTTACATTAGAAGAGAATACACTAAGAAAAGTTACATATTAACCCTCAGAGTTTTAGAAGTTTGCTAAAGTGTATAATTTAGTACTTAGAAGACTTGGACTGAAAATGTACCCTTATCATGGTTCAAAAAGGCGCGCAAAGGCCCCACAAAGGCGTGAGGCTTAGTCATGCCGCCACGACACACCTTATGTTGCCTTATGCCACGTCTTTTTGTAAACTCGATATATATGAAATATGATATAAATATATAAATATTTTCATATTTTGTGCTGCCTTATGACACGCCTTATAAACACAAAAGCTTTGCCTTTGCCGCTAAGGCGTGAGGCTTGGTCATGCCGTCACGCCTCGCGCTATTTATAACCTTGACCTTTATTGAGCTGGATGCAAATTTGGAAGTTCAAGACTACATATAAATATATAATGCTTTAGGGCATGTTTGGTATGTATGTTTTGGTAATGGGGAATGACAATGAAAGTGATATACATTGTTTGTTTGTACAGCATGGGTTTGAGTTTTTGGATTGATATCCTAATATTAGTTATTCACCATACCCTCAAGAGAGGTATCTATCGAATATTGATTCCCTTTTATTTTTCCCGCCCAAAGCTCCCACCCACTTGGCCCATTTTCATGTGAGTTATTTATTTTGATACCCAAATCCAATTTATCAAACCAAACAACAACAATCGTAATGATACATTTAATGTAATCCATTGTCATTCCACCTTATGTAGGGATAGTAAACCATAATCAGAACTAACAATAACGATACAATGCAATACCGCTATAACTAGATAAGCAAATTTCGTAAACAAAATTATGAACCATAAAAGTTTATAAAAAGATAAGACTTGTGAATAAGACATAACCGAATTCAAGAGCATGATTGAGGCACGTGTTTGACACGCTTTCCTTAAAACAGATTTGCCGCCTATTCGGCGTCTATTTCCCAGAGTACAACAGTATAAGCAGTTGTACTGCCGGACTTGACGTTATGCCTTAAATTCTATCGGACAAACTTGTGATTAAGAAAACCCAAAAGCGAATATTTGTGTGTGTTATCTACTTATCTTAGTGTGGTGTTACTTTCTCTTGTCCCACTTCAAGAAACACAAATAGCTAGATTATATAGTTGATTAAAAAACATTCATAGTTAATATGCAATTAACTACCATAAACCAATTTAATTTCCGAGCAACAAGCATAGTTATTATGTCATTAACAACCATAAGCCTAGTCATCAATCGAAATATTAATAGGTAATTAACCAACCATTAATATGTTGTTACAGCTTTGACACATTCAAAGTTTACACCATTTCGTTCTAGACACCGCAATTTGAGATCGATATCCCATTCACACTAAAATTGGTGAAAATGCATTTTCGACCAAAGTTTTCCAATACCTTATACATAAACTCATACCGATTGTGATTCATGACAGCATATTAAACATACCCTTAACCCTTGTCACTATTCGTTCGGTCTTTATTTGTTGTGTGTGTATTTTCTGTATAATCAGTTTTAGTTAGGGGTGCAAACGAGCCGAGCCGAGCCCGAGCTTTACTATACTCGAGCTCGGCTCGATCCGAGCCTTTATTTTCGAGCTCGAGCTTGGCTCGTAAACTTTTCACAAAGCTCGAGCTCAACTCGAGCTCGACAAAGCTCGGCAAAGCTCGGCTTAATAATCTAAATATATGTCCAAATATGCTCGATAAGCGAACTACTCGACAAAGCTCGGCTTAATAATCTAAATATATGTCCAAATATGCTCGATAAGCTAAGCTCGATAAGGCTCGACGAGCCTACTCGAGCTCGATAAGCGAAGCTCGAGCTCGGGCTCGATAAGTAAACGAGTTGATTTTCAGGCTCGAGCTCGACAAGGCTCGGCTCGTTTCGAGCTTTTTATCGATTGCACCCCTAATTTTAGTTACTTACAGATTAGAGGTGTTTTCTTTTTCTTTTCTTTTTTTTTTTCTTTTTTTTTTTTTTTGAAACTTAAAACATATCAGTGGCTAGGTAGTGTAGATAGGGTAGTTAGTTGAATTAATTCACGTGTTGTGTTAAATCTTTGTTTGTTTTGGTATATTTGACAAATGCCCATACTACATAATATAACGTAAGCGGTTTTGTTCGAACAAACACATGCTCTATCAGCATCAAACAAAAACTAAAATATTTGAATTTATTACCGAAAGATGAGTGATATGTATAGTTTGGGCACGTTCTTTGAGATTTACAAGGTAAGGGGCTAATATACAATAAGTTGTGTTTAATGCCATACTTAAGTTAGAAATTCTAAACACGATATGAAAATAAACAGATTCGAGTTAGAAATAAACGGGTTTGGGTCAAGATATGTCAACCCGCTTATCCCACTTAATAAACGGGTCAAATTCTATTTGTGTAGGGGTAAACATGTCAACCCTTCAACCCGTTTAGCTATAGTTAGTGAAAAATTAGTTAAATGCGTGCAATTTTAGTTTTAATTGAAGTTTATATGTACTTTAGGGATTATTTTCACATTTTTTTTTATTCGTATATACTTTTAGGACCTAAACACTCAACATATCACACTACTAACACACTTGAACTATTTAGTTAAACATGTTAAGCGGGTCATATATAGGTCATACGTGCTATGCATGTGCGAAGACAGAGTTGAGTTTCTTGACACAATTAATAAATGCATCACGTTTGGTTGAGGTTATGCCAAACTCGCTAACCCAAATTGGTTAACACGAATCCGACTCGATTGCCACCCCTAAACTCGTTCTTAACATAATCTCCAAACTTCTAATATAAAATGTAAGACACAAAATTTTAGGGACTTCAAAATAAATATCAAAATCTCCTACCAAACCCGGCAATTAGGTGCATCGGTAGCAATCACATCCCCCAAGTCTCACGTGATGTCAATTTCGGAAAGATATTCTTTGAAATAGATTGCTATTTTCTATTACTAGTCAAAATCCATAATAAAATATACTTGGATTGCACGTTTATTCATAAACGCAATCTTTTAAAAAAGAAAAAAGAGATTTGCATATTTGACCATGGGTTTTTCTAACTTGTGTCATGAGGGCACAAGTTAAGCATACAAAAATGTGTACTTTTTGCGAATCCCTATGTCCTTTTCTGTGGGCCCCTGTCACTTTTTAAATAAAAAACTGTTTTTCTGTGTACTTTTTGTGGGTCCATCAGTACTTTTTGTATACTTAACTTGTGCCCTCAAGGCACAAGTTAGAAACTATTAAACCCTTTTATAATATAACTAAGTGGACCCCTTTTATTATATAATAAAATTAAATAAAAACCGATTCCCAATTACATTTTATAAAACAAACATCATTAATACTATCATTCAATTTTTATTTCTTTCAATCCATACCAAATCCGATACCCATTGTGATTCCTAGCAACAAACCAAACGGCCCCTAACATGTTGTTATCTTATTACTAAATACATTTTTCAAATTGCACAAATTTAAAAAATTCATACTGAATACATTTTTTTAGGACAACCTAAAATAGAAAAATAAACTTTTATTTTGGGAAAAAAAATATTAATAGGAGATGGCATAGTATTTTAAAGCATAACTCAAGAAGTTGCGATGAAACTGCTTTCTAGTCTTATTCGCGTTGTTCTAACATAACACTGAACTATATACTTTTTATTAATGGTAATATTGGTGTCACCAAAACTAGAGATGTAAATGAATTGAGCTTGAGCTCGAGCTCGAGCTCGAGCTCGTGTTGTACTAGAAAAGCTTGAGCTCGGCTCTTCAAGCCTTTATTGTAAAGGTCGAGCTTGGTTCAAATTAAGGAATGTCAAAAGGTAAGGAAATGGGAATACAATGCAATGGCAAAGGATATTCTCATGATTCAAATTCATTCTCCCCATTTTATTGGGTAATGGTTGATTACTTATTAGTATGTAATGAAGCATTGCATTATACTTAACCAACCATGTTTATTCATCATCATTTCCATTCCCCACTCTATAATACCTCCAACCAAGCACCCCCCCCCCCCTTCAACCATTTACATCCCTTATCATAACTCAACATTTTGGGCCTCACTGTTTTCTAAAAAAAACACTCATTTATCATAACTCAACCATAACTCAACACACGGTGTGGTAACTCACCCGTAACTCACACCCTTACCGCTGCGTTAACACCGTAACTCTCCCCTTAACTCACACCCTTAACGCGCACACACGGTGTGGTAACTTAGCCTTAACGCAACGAAAGTTAAGACATATCTCACATCTTGAGTTACTACACCGTATGCTCTTATAGGTGCTTTTTACCTTCTAAAAATAACTCAAGCCTCATGAAAAATGAAAATAGTGAGATTTCTTTGAATTCACGAAATTTATGCTATTTGTAGTAAGCACCTAACCAACTAGCATTTCATATATTTAAAAACTTTGTTTATTGGTACAATTCAAACTTCTGCATCATAAACATTATATTCAAAACGTCGACATCACCACATGAACCTTGTCATTAGCCTTTGATGTTTGATTTGTTCCACAAACTAATTAGTGAAAAACACCCATTCGGTTATTCAATTTCCACTTTAACATCACTTTCATACACAGATATTTAATAATCTCTTAAATATATATCCTATGTTTTAGTATAAACCGAAATAAACAAAAAAATTGTTTGTTTATTGTTCAATGACACTTGTGGTTATGTTTTTTTTTTCCAGATTGTTTACAACACATATTTGAAATGAAAATAACAACCAAATGAGACAGCAGCCCAGTGGCATGAATTTTACCAAATGGTGCCTTTGGCCGACTAGTCACAGGTCTGATTCATGCTCATCAGAGTTGAACATACTTGAGGTAGAGGGTATGTATGTGCATACATTCAGATCGGCATCACTAACGTAAAAACGAATATATTTTTATATATTTTAAAGTTTAAGATTAAGCGCATACCCTCTTAAAATTTTACTAGACGAATACCCGAGCAAACCGACGATGTATAGCGGCAAATAATTATACTTGCGAAATCTTGAGTCTAGTTCGACCCTTTATGCAAAGCGTGTGTTTTTTAAAATTAATATAGTG
The DNA here is from genome assembly GCA_021014915.2 of Artemisia tridentata subsp. tridentata. Lineage (NCBI taxonomy): Eukaryota > Viridiplantae > Streptophyta > Magnoliopsida > Asterales > Asteraceae > Artemisia > Artemisia tridentata. The sequence continues at coordinate 76,490,365 of CP139506.1, read as the reverse complement.
TATATTTTTGAAAAGTTGTCAAGTTTATAATTGATCAATAAAAGACATAATTTAAGCTGACAAGTTTAAGAGGTACTTAAGAGTAATTTAAGCAAACTACATTAATTTAAATTTCAAGATTCAAGTTTCAAGAAAAGAGATACATTTTTTATAAGTAGTAGAGATTAAAAGATAGGATTTTGCTAACAATAACCTTTAGGTTTTTCTTAACAGTAATGAGGCGCTTGTTTAAAGGGTTTGCAATAATGGTATGACAATCAAATTCATTACAGTATTAAATGTTTGGTTCAAATTGGAAAGGGGACTATATCTTTACTATATAAAAAGGAAAAATGGTCAAACTTGAATTGTTGAATTGTTGAATGGTAAAGCTAATTTGAATGTTTAATGCAAATACGTATAAAATGTTGAATTGTTTCAAAATCTATCTATATCTATATCTATCTATATCTATACTATCTAATAAACGATAGTTTTGCACAAGTATTCTAAGCACGTTGCATTAAAATCGTGATTAATATTCTGATGTGGACTTCCTAAATTAGCACCAATGTACACCTCCTTTATGCACCAATTTTATTCAATTGTCAACTATGTCAACCATCTATTTTTGTTAAGCAATAAACACTGCATATTCCTTGTAAAAGCTTCTTTAATACTCCAACCTATGCATGCTCCACTATCAATTTAAACAAATCGGTTTCAACTACAGCTTCTTGCATACGCTTCTTTGATACTATTTTTCATTTGAATCAAATCGTTTAATGTTTCTCCTAAACATATATGATACACTTATACAAATCACGAGGCATTGTCAAGCTCGTGCGTTGCACCAATTGTGTCTAAGTGTTCGTAGCTTAATGGTTGGTATTCATTAGGTTTACACTATAAACTAATTTGTATGCGTTTATGGTATGTGCAACAGGCAGGTGAAGATTATGCATTTTCCAAATTACTTTTTTCTTTCACATGTAATCTTTTAATATGAATAAGTTACGTAAATTATTTTTGGCCCATTTATTTGGTAGTTTTGCCATAATGAGCTATAAAACCATTTGTACTTTGCACACAGTTTGTATCTAATTGTTGATTGCGTAATGTTTGAGTAGATTGCTGAGTTGTTACCGTGATGGTGAGGCTAAAATATACAACAATGTATAACTTTGCCTGCCTCGAGAGGATTTTGTTAATTTTTAGGTTGATTTACCATATTTTTTTTTGGTTTATTGCGTTGCACACTATTTGGATTTGTTTGTTCGTTTTTAGTATGGTAATGGCATGACCCATGTGTTGCACGAATTATGTTGTTGAGTAACTGACTTAATTCGCATGTGATTCACACAACTTTTTGTACTATGATACACAATACTTAAGTAATTAGTTATGAAATAAGTTTAGTTATTAATTATATCAAAAATTAATATTTGCAAACTTAAATTAGCTAAAAAATGACCATGCTTATTAACAACTATGTCAATTTTCTTATGTTGTCCGTATGTTCCTTTAATTAAGTTGTTACAATTTAATCATGGACACATTTTAACATTCCTGCAAATAAAATAGATGAAATGAAGATTAATCTTGAATAAGTTATTTTTGTTGCATAGTGTAAAAATCAAATATTGCATGTTAGTTATCTCGATCTTAACATCTTATAAATTACATCATTTCATCCCTTTTGAAAGAGATTCACCGCAGGAGTATAGGAACCAAATCACTAATGGTATGTGTTTATAAATGCACAAACCACTTTAAGTTAATGCACCAAATCAAGTAAATAAAAAAGTCAAATGTAAACCAAAGCATTTTGTGTTAAATTTCAAAAAAATAATAATTTGATTACCATAACTGTGGATAACTCAAAATATTCGGGATTATCATAATCTTGACATTAGATAAGATAAAGGTCCACTTACATCTATATATATGTGATATCAAACATGAGAAAATGAAAACATTCTTGCACGTTTGAGATATATACTACGCCAAATAGGTGCGTAACTCATGACTATGTTTTTCTAATCGCATGACTGTTATTATGATCCTATTTAGACTGAATGGTTCGTATTCTTCTATATAAATTATCATTAGAGCAAAGAAAAAGGACATCCACTTTTCTGATAAAATAGATACAGAAAAATAAAAAACCATTTCCACAACTAATCAAGTCTTATATATTTATACATGTTGTAATACAAAAGTAACTACGAAATTGTACATAAACTGTAGTAGAAGATAATCAGGAAATCATAAGGTCTACAATTATTAAGTAACCTTTCACCTCCCTCCGAACCATTCATGGTGCTACCCTTGTTTTCACCGACGGTTGTGGCGTCGTTGTCGTTGTTGTTGCATTTGTCGTTGTTGTTCATCGGCGTTTTGCATGTTTTATTCTTGATACACTTTTCGTAACCTCTCGATCTCTTTCTTTAATGCTTCTTGATGCGCTAAAAAAACAATTAGATATAGTTGGTCGTTAGTAACATAAACACAATTAATCATGTTAGCTTACGAACTTTAATTTGTTATACATTTTTCTTATGATATATATAATTGATTAGATCTAGTTCATTGGTTAGATGACATAATATATAACAGTTATGAACTTCAACACCTTCACATTTATCTATTAAACTAAAGAAGCATGAATTTTACTTTTTTGATGGACGTCATTCATTTAAGGATCTTCACATTTTTATACAAATAACTTGATCACATAACCATAAAATCATTTGTTGCAGAATTTGATCTAACAACACAAATTTTGTAAACACCATTAGTTCCCCGAATATCATATGAGGTATAATTTCCATTATCCTCTCTTGCCACCTTTATAAATCCATTTCCTGCATGAAATTCGAATACAAATGTTAGTGATAATAGTGATAATTCATTAGATGAAATAGTTGGAAAATAGACCCCAAAAAAAAAAAAAAAAAAAAAAAAAAAAAAAAAAAAAAACCTAATCGTGTGATGTTCTTTGTTGATAGAAACCAATTCCTTGTGTCCCTTTTTCAGCCCATAAAACTTTGGATTTAAAATTGTGCAGCCCAAACACCAACTGCTAACAGTTACCCTAAAAACTTGGTATAACAATGCTCACTACCCTAATTCTTCTAAATCTTATAACCCTAATCCCCCTTTTCATTGTGTGCAGTCACACGCTCCTCAACCCTAACAAATCTAAAAAACTTTCGTCCCTTTTAACTGATTGTAAATCCGAATATAACAAAACACAAAATCAGTTAACTTAAACTCAAAACACTTCATCCACTTCTTGATTTCTATTTCACAACGAAAGACAAACAAATATACACAACCATTCCGTTAGGTTCTTCAAAAAAAAGGCTTCAAGATTGTGGTGTCGAACTCAGGTAGGTGCTAGGTTGTTTAAACCGAATTAAAGTAAGAATGGAAACCCTTTGGTTTTGTTCTTTTCTTGAAAATATTCGGATATTAAAAGAAGTTATTTGCTTTTATAAATCGATGATGATAACTCAAACGAATCTAAGATGGGTGAAAGTTATTGTTTTGATTCATTTTTTTCCTTTAACCAAATGAAAGTAAGAATGAAAACCGTTTGGTTTTGTTTTTTTCTTTAAAATGTTTGGATATTAAAAGAAGTTATTTGCTTCTATAGATCGATGATGATTTCGTAATTTTGAATCTTTGAAGGTTTTGATGACTCTAACGAATCTGAGATCTTTGCTTTTGTTCTTGTATGTGTCTTGCGGTGTTATGATGTAGATGAGAGTTGAGGAGTGATTTTGGTTTCGACCGATGATGTGTAAACCAAGGTTTATGTGGTTGTCATTTATAGGCTCCTGGTGGAAGGCGGAAGGCCTAAGGTCTTCATTAAGATAGATTTATGGCTGTTGTAACCACCATATGGTTTGTATGCCATGTGGTTTAACTCCTGCAGCCTATTGACCTTCCGTAACACCATCCTTCACAGCATTCAATTGTACGAATTGAATGATTTCAACCCACGAATGTAGTTTATACACAATTGAGAGTATGCTTGAATGATGTTGTACCGTACATACCTTTGTGCACATTCACTCTTCCACATTAAATTAAGCTATTGAATCTTTATATATTATAGATTGCAATAATATCACCAACTCAACCGATTCAAAACACAACGGATCTCCACTCTATTTCTATGAACATGCCAGTGACTCTATTATTACCACATCGTAAAATAGGTAATTATCATATATATTCAAATTTTATTTTTATTTTTTGGTTTCGCTTTAAATCACATAATACATCTATTTTGATGTTTTTTAATAATCAATTTACTTTTGTTTTGATTCCATTGATTGCAGGTAAATAAGTTGAAAGATGAAGGTTTTGTTAAGGGAACTCACTTTGAGATTGATGTTAAACCAAAAGACATGGTTCGTGTTTGTTTACATTTTAATTTATTTTAGGGATTCTAATTGATATAGTAATTTAATTATGTGTTTTTTTTATTAGCAAAAAGAGTTGGCAGCAATTTGTGAACGAAGAGTTTGCAGGGTAATAATTGATTATAGTTTTGTATTTTATGATTTGAATGATTTTGTTAGGATGTATTTGTTCAACAAGATTTTTAGCCTTTTGATTAGCTTTTCTTTATGATTAGGTAGCATGAATCGGCATATGAAGTTGAAAAGTGGTTTGTAGGGAGTATGATGTGGAAGTTATGGATGTTTGTCTAATTAAAATATCATAATTGGCGAAAAAGAAAGAAACTTTTTATGAAGAAGACCTGGACCATTTACAAGATAGACCCCCTGTTCTCACCATTATGGGTCACTTCGATCATGGAAAAGTAAGCAACAATATATACGTGTTTCTCCCAATAGTTATTGGTCAAATATTTTGCTCAATTTTGGTTCTTCTGTTTTTGTTCAAAGGGTGACGAATACGGCGTTTATGACCTCCATAGTGGGTGCCGAAAGAGGGATATATCCAGGTGCAGCTGAATATGGTGTAACTTTGGGTAATCATTGGAACGGGTTGAAATAGATACATGGGTTGATCTTGAACGGCTCACATGATATACATTTAAATTAATAGTTGGTGCCGAAAAAGTAAATGGCTCAAAGGAGGTTTGGGTCACAGTGGGTAATCATTGGAATGGGTTGAAATAGATACCTGGGTTGTTCTTGAATTGCTCACATGATATACGTTTGAATTAATATATTCATGGTCTGATTTATTAGCCTTTAGCCTACATAATCAACATCAGTATTGCAGGTTCCTTATGTTAGTTTTATATGCTTTAAATAGTAGTTGTGTATTAGGATTGAACTCGAGATCACGGGATTGCACACATTACGTATGAGAACTAAAGATTAATAATTAAATGTAAAACGTTATATTTGATTATTAATTATCACAAAATAAATAACGGACGTTAGTATTTAACGAAAGTGACTAACGGTCGTTAAATAAATAAAGGAAAGGGACTAAAATGTAATTAGTAGCCAAGAAGATTCCGGATCCTCCCTAATACACTAGGCCGATCGGTTTAAGGGTTGGATTTCCTAATCCAACTCTAACTTGGGCTCTAAGCTACATTGCCTATATAAGCAAACCTAAGGTTCTAGTTTTTGGGTACTCTTCTGCACTAGCTAAACCTTAAGTTTTCTTTTCTCTCCTTGCTTCTTGATCGATCGGTTTTAATCCCTAAAGGATCGACCGAATTTGTAACACCCCAACCCGGAAAGGGTAAAGATGTCACGTTAATGGTTTCATATCAGATCAAACAAAGCATACTTCAATAGTAATACAATAACTTGTCAAAGGTTACAAATGAAATACTAACATTACAAGGTCAGGAATGAATCAAAACTAAATACTAAGTCTGCAAATGCAATCCTTCTAATGACTTCTACTTCTGAATAACTATCAAGGTCTTCTAAGTCCAAAAGTCTCTTCACTCATACCCAAACCCGTCATCCTGCTTATAACCTGCCGCACACGAAAAGAAAACGTGCGGCTGAGCTTAAAAAGCCCAGTGAACAGATATAACGATAATAAACAGAAATAGAGAAATGTACAGAATAACAGAAACAAAGGTCAAACAGATGTAGTATGGTTCAAGGGATAAGTCAATGAATAAGTATAAGGGAAAGAGAGAGGGATAGTAATCCACCACGAGCCCAGAAACAGATCATATCATATCGTAACCATAATCTTCATAATCATATAGAGGGGAGACCTCTCAGATAATCAGATAATATGAGGGGTGTCCTCATTCTTCAAATGGAGTAGCTAGCTCCCAGACATATGTGAAAGGCATGTATTGCACACAGTACCAGTCACCAGAACAGAAATCATATCAAATCATGTTAAATCCACTAAACAGAACAGATCTAGGATGCATCCATACGCCCCTACCCAATCACATGCAGACCAAATCAAAGGGACGGTGTAACCAAATCACTAGGGCTACACACTAGTCATGCCAGTGGTGCATCACAGGCACGGCCATGTTACCTTCATGGCTAGGGTCACAAATTTTGGCTCGGGTATCAAACTAAGAGTCAGATATCATAGCAGATCAGAGTGTCATATCACAAGTTTCAATATCAGAAGTCAATATCAGAAGGTCATCATCAGAAGGTCAATATCAGAAGGTCAATATCAGAAGGTCAACATCAGAAGGTCAACATCAAAGTTCCATAGTAACAGTTCATTTTAAAAAAAATTTCTAATTAAGAGTCCACTTAAAAACTATCTTTTAAATGACGGTTTTCATAAAATGATCCTTCAGAGTAGTTTTCATAAAATGATCTTTCAAACGGTTTTTCGTAAAGATAGTCTTTTAAACTTGTTTTTATAAAAGTTAGTAAAATCCCAATTAAAAGAGTATTGTATCATAAATTGCAAACATCATTTTAAAATAGCTTTTCCTCAAATCATTTCCAGGTCAGAATTAAAAGGTTTCCATAGCCCAGGTTCATATTATAGGTCATACTGAAGGGAGTCATAGGAAAGGTATCAAATCAGAGGCTAAACAGATCAGAACATGAAAGAGATCATAGGAAACCTTACAGAGAAGGTCAGAATATCTGTACCTTATTCCCACGCAAACACAAATCAGAAGGATAGATAGATAGCACAAAAGGAATCAGGTCCTCTCCTTCTTCACACCTAAAGGAGTAGAAGAGAATCACAAAGAGTTCTAAACTTCTAATCTAGCTTGTCTTTCCATTTATAGTAACTTTCCATTTTTAGCAGGTTTCCATATTTAGTAAGCTTCCACATTTAGCAATATTCAGATGATATGAGTTAAGTGAAGTCCTTAATTAGCTTATTATGGAAATAAGGTTCATTTTAACAAGTTATACAAAGTTAGGGTTCAACATGACAAGTTTTCATAGTTTAGGGTTATAAGTGTAAATTTACCAAGGTTAAAGGTCTAAAGTGAAAATATCATAAGTTACTCATTTAAACACATCACTTATTCAGAATTACTTCTTCAATCCATCAAGTTTCATATTTTACACTTTACACCCTTTATTTATCAAAGTTACAAAATAAACCCTATAGTTACATAATTTACAATTTAACCCATGTTATATCCTTAATTACCCCACTAACCCTTATATTTAATTATTTACAGAATATACTCTCTAATTTCATGTATGGTACGAATTCAACCCTTAGTTTCACATAATTACACATTTTGCCCCTTTAGTTTATAAAACTTATAATTTAATTCATAAATTCATAATAATTACACATTAGTCCCATAAATACTCAAAATTACACAATACACTCTTAATATTATTATTTACACAAAATCACTTCAAGTTTCCAGAAATTACATTTTTAGTCCCTCCATTTAAATAAATTACAATTCGGATTAATAATTATATATAATTACCTTTTAAACCTTTTTAATACAAAATTTACATATGAGACCCTCATTTAATATTTTATACGAAACCTTCCAGGTCTAAGATAACTTACAAAAATGTCCCATGAGTTTTAAAAATTACAAAACACACCCTTTACTTTTTATTTTCAAATCGGTAGCATTTTATCTTAACAAAACTTAACCCTAATTTTCTCAATCACCCAAAAATCATTAGACAATCATTGTACTGCATTTATTAATTAGATTTTATCATATAACCCTAACCCAAATCGTATATTAGGGTTTTTCCCATTCTTCCTTATTTTTCTCAAAAGCCGATTATACAAACAATTCAAGGACAATTGATTTAAGCTTCAATAATTCGATTGATCATTTTTGTGATGTTATATGGAGTATATAGATGCCACGAAAAATAACAAACTGGTCCAGAAAATTCGCATAGATTTATTAGAGGTTTTATTCGATTTTTAGGGTTTCGAACACATAAATTAGTATACGATTGAAATAGGATGCATGAATCGAATTCCACATTTTTCTTAGGTCTTATATGATTAAAAGGTTACGGGAAAAATACCAGATCGAATATTGGACGTGTAGATTATGCGTATTAGTTTTGGACCTATCGGATGTAGCGTTCGACACCAAAGAATTCACCACGATCACCACAGCCACTCCACGACCTTGTAATCATTTTTCACAGACCATATATGATGTGAGGGACGTGAGAAAAATGAGAAACGAATTTTATAGAAGTCGTATGAATTATGGGACAAATACCTTACGTTTTTACCTAGCGACTAAGATTAAAGTGCCACGATCGAACCAAGCAGCCTACAGCCTCAAACATATTTTTCTTGACTCCTTAGGATGATGATCTAGCCCAGAAAATTGCCTCTCGAATTTTTGGTGGCCGGATTGGATTATACGAATTTTGTGTGTGTGTTTGATTCTATCGGCAAAGGTTGTTTAGAGTTAAAATGGAATTGTTGCTATATTTAAGGGAAGACGCGTCAAAGGGGAGGGTATGAAGGCCCAAAATTTCGGTTCAATCAAATCACAATCAAGGATTATAATCTCTTAATTTTGGTAGCCATTTGAATGTTTTCAATTTAATTATAAAGTATTTTTAATAATATGTAAATAATTCTAAATAATTCGGTATACATATATGTTGTGCAAAATAATTTTAGAATTTCTCAAAATGTTAAATGTAGCATTAGAAATAATTTTACTTCATATCTCGATCATCTCCCGAAGTTTGGAATTTATTTGGTGCTTTATAAGTTTATTATTCAAGGTTTAAAATTGTAAGGGCATTTTGGTCTTTTTACATGTTTTCAGATTTTAGGGTTTTACAGAATTTTTGTTCAAACAAAAATTGTTTTGGTTTTGTTTTGTGATCAATAACTTGCATTACTTTAGTTCGGTTTAGTGCGTGTGTACAAGAACGTGATTCTTACACAATATTGTAAGAATCTTTGATTGAATTGCAAAAACGGTAAGGGGCAATTCCTATAATCCTATTAACCCTAATTAGGGTTCATAATCCATATTGCATGGTTTGATTCTTGTTCTTGCTAGAATCATCAAGGTACGTTCATTTTAATAACCGGTTTAATTATTTATGTGTTATATGTATCCTATGCTTCCGCTATATGTGTTCTTTGATGTTTTGGTTTATATATATGATTGTCATGGTAGTATAATTCCAACACCTTATGTATATTTGTTTTTATATTGATTATTGTTTGGTGGTACTTTTGTTGTTGTCATAAGTAGGGGATTGCAAAATCATGAGACGATGAAGCAATCATTAAACCCATGGTTCGTGGTTTGAAGAGCAACTAAAGAGATTGTCCTAAAGAGCTCAAACGCATACTATCAGATTATACAAGAATGACAAGGGAGAGTCTTTGAACAGTTGGTACTACCAGATTGTGAAGCCCTTGAACCACAAATTCTCAACCAATTAGAACACAATCACAGTTGGGACCCAGCATGCTTTGGATCCATTGACCATAGTGAAGGCATACAACAACCTTGGCAAGGCAAATGCTCTTATCCAACACGATTGGCGCCCCATGTCCCTCTTCACCATTTCAGGAGAAGCTGACACCAACGCCATCTACAAGATTTCCAACCTTGGTATTTGCTTGGCTCTTAAGCCTTGAGATGTTTGGTTTTGACCGAATTCCAAGTTCAAAGGTTGTTACTCTTAATATACTTTTGGCGGTTCTCTCGAACGTATAAATAATTCCAACAGTTTCTTAGGAATCATGATTTCTCAACTCATTTGTGAATGTTAGATATACTGTGAGAGGTTCATCATGGTATTTTATTGAATTTCCTAATGAGTACTCTTTCCTTCCAAAAGTGATTTTGCTTATATTCATTTGATGCTGATATGTTTCTTACATTTAGTACTTTTGCTAATATCGATTTCGCGCTGATGCATTTCTTACAGTATTTAGTTAGATAATAGATGCTTTTGTTTGTGAACATATTGAGCATTATTATTACAGTATTGAGTCTTTAACATCATTGTCAATGAGTAAAATTGAGCACAATCACTAATTAGGTTTAATGTTGTCTAGCTAAATGATTCAACATATGGTACTTGGTTCTTTGTACTTTGCTTTCTGAAACTTTCATATTGTTCTCATTTGCTCGCGCTCTTCTACTCAAAAGATGGGAACTCAAAATTTGATTAACTTGATAGTGTCTTGAGATATTTGCCTATGTGGCTTTTTTCACAATGATGAGGGTGTTTGATTTGAGTTTTTGATCCCTTCATTGCATAGAGTTTTTATATTCTCAGATAATGCAGGTCGTTTTAACATTGTTGTCTTACTGTCACTTCTTACGATTTCCATTAGTTTGCTTTTGGCATGTGCTTTGACCTAATACTTATTATTGTTTAGCTTAAGAATGAACATTGACCGGATCTAAACACACGGATTGTGTTGAAGATACTTTGAATATATACTTAGTAGCACGCGGAATTTACTACCAAGTACTTAGAAGATTTTGTGTTTGGTGATGTATGTGTTTATATGAATGTAACAGTAAAACAATGACACAATGTTTAACCAAACGATTAGCTTCAATATATTACAAGTGATCTTGGAATATCACAAGAATTACAATGAAATCGTGAAGCTCTATCAATAATGCATATATTTGAAACTTAACCTAGGATCTCCTTTTATAGGACAAGGAGTCCTTTACAAGTAAACGTTTATACGTATCAATCTTTACAAATAAGATATACATCATATCTTTTCTATATTTATCCATGCACGATTCTGTCTTTATCTAATAAATAGTACTAACTCTTCTACCAGCAGTACTAACTGACTTAGTACTGATAGTGTATTCTTGAACGATCTTCAGCAGTACTAATTTATGCATGAGCAGTACCAACTGTTAGTTTAATTCCCAACAATCATCCCCTAAACTTATGATTTCTGTGTAAATCATTAAGTTTTTTCGAATTAAACTCCAATGTTGATGATGGGGTGGATTCTTTCAATCACTTATCTTCAATCTTGAATCACTTGAGAATTTTCTTCACATATAAGCTTTTGAAGAAACCATAACAGTAAGTACTCCAATAGAAACTCCACACTCATCTGTGATTTTGAGTTGATATCCTCCCCTGAGATACACAATTATCTTTTACAGCAACTGAACAAACTTTAAACCTGACATTTCAAACCACCATACTTTCCAAAGCACAATCCAGATTAAAATACTTTCTTAACCTGAAATGTTAGTCCAAAACCAAAGAAAACACAATACACAAGATTTTCTTTTTAACAGTTATGACAAATGACTAACAAATTCCATAAGCAGTACCTAAAAACAATCAAGCAGTACAAATTATACAAATAGCACAACTAGCAGTACAAAAACAAAAACACTTAGACATTAATCTTTTGAAGGATTAAGCATTCCAATACCTGTTACCAAGTACTGAAACCTTCCTACATCAAAACCTTTTGTTAATAAATCAGCAAAGTTGTCATCAGTATGAATTTTGACAACCTGGACTAACTTCTTTTCAGCACAGTCTCTTATACAATGATGTCTAATTTCAATGTGTTTAGTTTTTGAATGTTGAACAGGATTCTTAATGATACACATTGTACTGCTATTGTCTATGTGTATAATTGTATTTAAGAAATTGTACCCATAATCAAGCATCTAATTTTGAATCCAGAGAACCTGAGCACAACAACTTGCTGCTGCTACATATTCTACTTCAGTAGTAGAAGTAGCCACCATAGTCTGCTTTTTACACTGCCAAGAGATCAATCTACAACCAAAGAATTGACAACCACCTGTTGTAGATTTTTTATCCATGCTAGCACCAGCATAATAAGAATCTGAGAATGCTACCAGATCAAATGCAGACTTTTTAGGATACCATAGACCTAAGTTAGGTTGACCTTTAAGGAATCTAAAGATTCTCTTAACAGCTGTTAGATGAGACACCTTAGGATTGACTTGGAATCTTGCACAAGCACAAACTGCAAACATAATGTCAGGCCTGGATGATGTGAGATACATCAAAGACCCAATCATAGATCTATACATGTGCACATCCACATCTTCACCACTGTGATCTTTTAATAACAAATGTGTCTCCTGATCAACAGGTGTACTAGCAACTTTGGCATCTGTGAATTGGAATTTCCTCAAAATTTCACCAACATATTTATCCTGAGAGATAAATATTCCATCTGACTTCTGTTGTACTTGAAGTCCTAGAAAGAAAGTAAGCTCTCCCATAGAGCTCATATCAAACTGATCTTTCATTAATTGGTCAAACTCTCTGCACATTTCTTTCTTTGTAGAACCAAAGATGATGTCATCCACATAAACCTGAACCAATATAATATCACCTTTGTCCTTTTTAATAAAGAGAGTTTGATCAATTTTACCCCTATGGAACCCATTCTTCATAAGATAAGTAGCAAGAGTCCCATACCAAGCTCTTGGAGCTTGATGCAAGCCATAAAGGGCTTTAACCACTTTGTAAACTTTGTCAGGATGGTCAGGGTCTATAAAGCCTGGAGGTTGAGAAACATAGACCTCCTCATCAATAGTACCATACAGAAAGGCACTCTTCACATCCATTTGATAGACCATAAAACCCATAAAGGAAGCATAAGCAAGAAATAGCCTTATTGCTTCAATCCTGGCAACAGGAGCAAAAACCTCTTCATAATCAATCCCTTCTTCCTGAGTATAGCCTTGAGCAACCAATCTTGCTTTGTTCTTTATCACAATGCCCCTTTCATCCTTCTTGTTCCTGAATACCCACTTAGTACCAATCACTCTCATTCCCTTTGGTAGATCAACCAGAACCCAAACTTTCTGAATTTTGAATTGAAGCAGTTCTTCTTGCATTGCCTCAACCCAACTTGATTCTTCTAAAGCCTTTAGCACATTCTTGGGTTTTATCTGAGATAGGAAACATACAAACATACACTCATGCTCATCTTCATGATGTTTTTCCTCATAAACAACACTGAGAAAGCCATGATGATCTAGATCTTGAATCTGCCTTCTAGTCTTTACTCCAAATTGTACATCTCCAATGACATTGGTAAGTGGATGATTTCTGTGAACTATTGTTTGGGGAGTAGAAGGAGCCTCCTAGGTGATAGGCATATTGTGCAGACCAGCTCCAAAGAAATCAAAATCATCAACTTGAGGAGCAGTATTAACTGGTGAATCAGTATTAGATTGAATTGGTCCAGCAATATCAACATTTGGCTCAGCAGTACTAACTCCATTTGTACTGCTCTCAGGAATTTCTGCTTCTTTACCATTCTGTCCACTAGAGTCATCAACAATCTTCTCCTTAGCAGCATCACTTGATGATGGAACATCATCAATCTTTGAAGAAGAAGTATTTAATGGACTTTATTTCATGATTGGCATCAAGACATATTCTTCATCAGAATCTTCATCACCTACATGATCATTAGTATTTGTACCTGTAACAGGCACATAATTCATAGAATCTGACAGCATATCAAGATCAAACAGCCAATCAGGACCACCACCTGCAACATTAGGAATATTCTCCTGAAATTCTATGTGCAGATTCTCCTCAACATGTTTGGTGCTTTTATTGTACACCCTAAAAGCCTTACTGTGCAGAGAATAACCAACAAAGAAACCCTCATCGGATTTCCCATCAAACTTTCCTAGTTGGTCTTTGGTATTCAAGATAGTGACATGGCAACCAAAAGGTCTCATAAAGCCTAAGGCAGGGGTTCTACCTCTAAAAAGCTCATAAGGAGTCTTATTGTAAGGTTGCACTACCAGAACCCTATTCTGAAATAACAAGCAGTGCTAACTGCTTCAGCCCAAAATGAAATAGGCAACTTAGAGTCAGCTAACATTGTTCTAGCAGCCTCTATTAAGGTCCTATTCTTCCTTTCAGCTACTCCATTTTGCTGGGGGGTTCTAGCCACACTAAATTCCCTTTTAATACCTTTTTCTCTGCAAAAATCATCCATAACCCTATTCTTAAATTCTGTTCCATTATCACATCTGATTATTTTGACTTTCTTATCAGCTAGGTTTTCTACCTCAACAATAAACGACTTAAGGATTTCACTAGTCTCATCCTTAGTTCTCAGAAAGAAAACCTGGAATAATCATCAGTAATAACCAAACAATATCTTTTAAAATTCAAGCTATTCACAGAAGTAGGACCAAACAAGTCCATATGCAGCATATATAAAGCTTGAGAATTTGAGTTATGAACCTTGGGCTTACAAGAGGCTCTGTGTTGTTTACCCTTAAGGCAAGAAACACAGGTTTGGTCATTTTGAAAGATCTTATTTGGTAAACCTCTTACCAATCCATTTTTAGCAATTTTGTTAATGGTTTTAAAATTAACATGACCTAGCCTTCTATGCCACAACATTGATTCCTCTAATGTGGCTTTTGCAACAAGGCAAGTAAGACCTTCTTTAGGAACAAGGTTGTTCATCTTAATACTATATGTATTACCCTTTCTGGGGATTTTAAGCAAAACTTGATTTTCATTAGGCAGCTTGAAATCAGGAGAAAGAATAAGGCAGTCAGTATCAGTAAAAAGAACCTTATTCTTTTTATCACATATCTGTGACACACTAAATAGGTTGTACTTTAACTCTGGTACAAAATACACATTCTCAAAATCAAGATTACCAGTTTTAATTACACCTTTACCAGTAATCCTTCCTCCAACACCACCTCCAAAGATAACAGGTCCTCCATCCAGAGCAATGAAGTCTGAAAGGTGTGACATGTTACCAGTCATGTGCTTGGAACATCCACTATCTGAGTGGCCTCTGTCTTCTTCACCATTTGAAGGATGTTCCTGCATACAAAATAAAGGTTTTAGTGCCTTTTGGGGACCCAAACCATCACTGGCTTGGATCTGCCTTGTGCATCAATAAGAGAAAGTTTATTGAGAGTCATTGATGCACCATTGGGTTTGGTAGATTTTCTAACCCAATGTGCTGAGGCCTTGACAGCATTGCCCCATTTACCCTTAACAACATTAAAATTCCTAGCAGTAGGAACTGCTTGTCTAACAGCAGAAACTGTTGATTTAACAGTACAAACTGTTGGCTTATTATATTTAACATTAGGTACCCATTTCTGATTGGTTGATGTTGTTTTCTTGTTAAAGGTTCTATGAACTGTTTGTGTATGTTTTGAAAATGATTTTACACCTGAAACAGTTTGTTTGTTGTTGAACCATTTATTTGGTCTAGCAGTTGAAACTGCTTTGATGCTAGACCTTAACATAACTGCTCTGGGTGACATTTTATGATTCACATTAGGGTTAGTCAACCTTGTTGGACTATTTTGAGTTACCCTAGCATTGTTATTCCTATTCACCCTTGAATTCCCAAAAACCCTCTTTTTCCATGGGTTTGAGTCACAATAAGCAGCCAAATGGTCAAAATTTCCACATACAAAGCATAATTTCCTAATCATAACAAACTCATCATTCAATTGCTTAGATTTTGAGTGGTTCCAATTCCTCTGATTATCTTTAGAAACTGGTGATCTGTTCTTAGTTCTATACATCTCAGTATACTTGACATTTTTCCTAACTGGTTTTATGTTTTTAGTTTTAACCACCTTAGGAGCATGTTTAACTTCTACCTTAACAACATCAGGTTTAACCTTAACCTGATCATCGTCATCATCAAATGTCCAATCCTCAATCATTGAAGCATCTGAGTTCCTACCAGAAGACATCTTTTCCTCAGAGAGAGATTTATCACTTGCACTAACATAAGAATCCTCAGACTTAACAAATTTAACAGGATTCTCACTAATTTTAGTACCATATCGAGGAAAATCCATATCCTTAAACTCTTCTAAACCTGTATGAGCCAAATCAATTCCTGGAGGGACAAACATTCCTCTATTTGGGGGTGCAACAGACTTGTAACCTAAACCAGACTTAGCTTTATTAAGTATTTGACTCTACTATTTTCTGTACCCCTTTTGATGTGTACTCTAGAGTGTCAACACTTAACTTTATATTTTCTTTTTCTTTCTTAAGTGTCTCTAGTTGATATACAAATCCACTCATCTTGTCATCTTTCAGTTGCAAATCTCTCTTTAACACAGCTATATCATCATTAAAGTTAGACTCATTCTTTCTATAAAAATCAAGTTGTTCTTCCAAAACAGCTAGTCCTCTTTTATGATTAGACAGACTAAAATTCACTTGATTAAATTCTACTCTAAGATCATCATACTGTTTCTTAAGAGTTTCATAATCTTTTAAAGCATGACAAGTGTTTGAGCATTTTTGAACTATATGTACCTCAGAGTCTGAAAAGGCCATAAATGCAATGTTGGCTGGTTCCACTTCCTCTTCCATAAAGCTCCAATCAAAACCAGCTCCATCCACAGCAACCATTGCCTTTGAGGAAGAAGTTTCTTCCACATTCACTGTCCTCCTATTCTGACTCTTGTTTCCATTCCCATTGCTCTGTTGTCTGGGACTTCTACATTCCCTGACAAAGTGCCCCATCTTATGACAATTATAGCACTCCACCTTGGACTTATCATACCCAGCTACATCTCTTCCATTGAAGGTAATCTTGTTCCCAGTTCTTTGATAATACTTCTTAGCCCTAATACTTATCAAGGCCAACTGCCATTTTAAATCCATAGCTTCCAAATCATCTTCAGCAATCTGAAGAAGGTCTTCATTGAAGATTTGAGACCCACCAGATTGTTCTGAC
This sequence comes from Artemisia tridentata subsp. tridentata, assembly GCA_021014915.2. Lineage (NCBI taxonomy): Eukaryota > Viridiplantae > Streptophyta > Magnoliopsida > Asterales > Asteraceae > Artemisia > Artemisia tridentata. The sequence goes on along the minus strand of CP139506.1, from coordinate 76,473,205 downwards.
ACAAATGCATATATGGTCTCCTTAGTCAAGCCAGCAGTACTAGTTTTTACACTAGCAGTGCTAACTTTAGGGCTAGCAGTACTAACTGCTTCAACATCATCAGAACTGTTATTGTTGGAAGATGATAAAAATGTTGTGTTTCCAGAACTAGAACTAGTGCTTCCACTCTTCTTCACCTTCTGCTCAACAATCTTGAGATTGTTGTACAATTCATTTAGTGACATCTTTTCCAGTTCTGGCATATTGCTCCAGACAACCACATAGGTGTTCCACTCAGCAGGTAGACTATTGAGAAACTTCATATTGAGATCTTCTTGTAGAATCACAATTTTCAGAACATTTAGCTGGCTGACAATCTTTTGAAGTCTATTAAAGATATGATCAAGTGATTCAGAGTTTGAGGCACTAAAGTTCTCATAACTCTGCTTAAGTAGGGTTTTCTGTGCCTTCTTAGTGGCTTCATTGCCACCAAATCTCTCCACAACTGCTTCAAAAAGTGTCTTAGCAGTCTCATAGTGGCTAAAGTTTAACACTTGATCATTAGGAATTGCCATGAGTAACAAATTCTTTGCCTTCTGATCATTCTTCTTTTTGACTCTCTCATCGTTTGTGACTGGCTCAGTGTTGAGCTTTGTGGTCTTGGAACCATCCGCACGTGTTTCCTCAGAAGTAGTAGGTTTGAAGGAATCACCATTGATAATGATATCCCATAATGCATAGGCTTGCACCATGAAATATTGCTCTATTCTGAGCCGCCATAAATCGCATTCATTCTGTTTCAGCATGGGGAGTTTGGCAAGAATTGAGGTTTGGGGTGCTTCCATGTCCATCTTCTTGGTAAGAACTTCTGGATCTTCTAATTCTCAAAGTATCAGTAACCTGGCTCTGATACCACTTGACCGGATCTAAACACACGGATTGTGTTAAAGATACTTTGAATATATACTTAGTAGCACGCAGAATTTACTACCAAGTACTTAGAAGATTTTATGTTTGGTGATGTATGTGTTTATATGAATGTAACAGTAAAACAATGACACAATGTTTAACCAAACGATTAGCTTCAATATATTACAAGTGATCTTGGAATATCACAAGAATTACAATGAAATCGTGAAGCTCTATCAATAATGCATATATTTGAAACTTAACCTAGGATCTCCTTTTATAGGACAAGGAGTCCTTTACAAGTAAACTTTTATACGTATCAATCTATACAAATAAGATATACATCATATCTTTTCTATATTTATCCATGCACGATTCTGTCTTTATCTAATAAACAGTACTAACTCTTCTACCAGCAGTACTAACTGACTTAGTACTGATAGTGTATTCTTGAACGATCTTCAGCAGTGCTAATTTATGCATGAGCAGTACCAACTGTTAGTTTAATTCCCAACAAACATCCATAATGACATTATGGAAATTAGGTTGATGGACACAAATTTTCTCAACAACATTAATGCTTTTTGAGTAGACGAGTGTCATTTATAATATAAGGTATGTATGAACACAATATTTACTTTTTTTGTGGCTTGAAATATATTGGGTTCATCAAGTCATTTATCTTTATCGGTGGGGGCGTCTTCATCAACTCTTTTATGCATGACATAGTCATAGTTTTCGCTATATAAGTTTGGTACCCTGTTAAAGAAAGGAATGATGATTCAAAGGTAACTTTTTATGTTCACGGAATGAACATAGACTACTCAAATATTTAACGTTGATTGCATAGCTTTGCTCTCCAAGACTATCTACTGATTGGAGAAGATGATACATGTACGTTTATTTTCTTAATACTTACAAACCAAATTGTTTATTGTATCATTGACACATTACTTATTATTCCCTTAAAAAGATAATGGAACTTATTTACGTTTGGTTGTTTGTTGATTTATTCACACACGTATCTCCTTGATGAATATTTTCTTTAGAAATTCTCGTGATTCCACGGGTCTATAAGCTATTTATCAATGGATACACATGCTTGCTTTAAAAGTGGGAGTATTGATTATGTTGTTGCGAAATATAGACCAAGCAAATGGTTTATGTAATGGGACACAACTGCAAGTTCTTAAATTAACAAGAACTTCTATTCATGCGCAAATCATTAACGAGGCCAACTTTAGAAAAAAGGTAATCATACCAAGGTTGCGAATTACTCCGTCAGATAAGCATTTGCCTCTTAAGATTGTCAGGAAACAATATCCTATCTGAGTTTCATTTGCCATGACAATCAACAAAAGCCAAGGTCAATCGCTTTCTAAAATTAGTTTGTACTTGCCGCATCCTTTTTTCACACATGGACAACTATACGTTGTTGTTTCAAGAGTAAAAAGCAAGAAAGGTTTGAAGGTTGTCGTTTGTGATCAGGATGGTAATGTCTCTAAAACTACAACAAATGTCGTATACAAAGAAGTACTTCACGATCTATGATCAAACTTCAAGCACGTCCATTTTCTTTCTCATATTCTCAATTATAATATATTATCAGTCACAACATGCTTTTACTAACATCATCTATAGACTATTAGGTGTGCACAGCATGGACATTGGGTATTAAATCGATCAGCACTCACGCACATCATTTGCTATTCAAGACAATCAGTTTTGGAGACCCCAACGCTTGGACGTTTATTAGTTTAATTGTAACAAACTCAATTGCCTATTGAATAATTGACGGATTATCTCATTCTTTCTTTCATATATTAATCGAACATGTTTACGTTATCAGTTTTCTTATCATCTCATTCTCATATTTCTTATTAAAAAAAAACCCGTGATTCAATGGGTCTTTAAGCTAGTGTTGAATATATTGAAATACGTAAGGAAAGTATCGAATGTACATAAAAGAGTTTCAATATACATCCCATATATATACATTAAAGAGTTTCAATATTGCATGGTAAACCACATCAATGCTAGGCTGGAAAATGAATTCGTATATGTTCAAATTTCTGAAATTATATATATGGCAATGAAAGGGTGGTTCTTGCCTATATCAACAACCGATTGTATAAACACACCCAGTGTAGTTCGACATCAAGAAGAAAAAATGGGATTCACAAATCAAAAGAATGTTGATGATGATTTTGAGGTTGGTTCTAATCTTTCATTTGTTTTTTTTAATGATATACGCACAACTAATCTTTCATTCAAGTATGCTTTTGTACTTCTAATCTTTCATTTTTAGGTTGGTTCTAATCTTTCAGTGTTGTGCACAAGCCAAAACAATAAAAGTAAAGAAATAAATAAGAATTGTGATGTCGTGCAATGTATAGATATGTGATGATCAAACAAAGTTTGCGATCAAATACAAGAGTGAGTCAAGGCATTATATCATACACCTCACGACATTTGGTTACAATCATTAACTAAGGCAAGTCGAACCACAAGAATCTGGTGCACCGCCTCAGTCGTTACCACTGACCAAACACAAGGATATTCTTGTACTATGCTTGGTCACCATGAGGCTATTAGATTATTAGTTTGGTTACCTCAAACCCAATTGTAAGATCATTTAAGAGAAGAACCATGTTGTTTATATCCTAAGTCATGGTTTTATTTTATGTAGACATGTAACCATGCTTATATAACAATAACTATAAACATGGCCATAAAATACAATACCCTTCATAATCTTTAGACATAGATGATGTCGAGTAGATGCACCAAGTCGATTATATGGGTGCGTTTTATGCAATAAGTGGAGTTAGGGCTTATAGTATATAAAAACTTTTTATTTCACAAGTTCGTGTGACAAGAAAAATTCTTTATCTCATTGCAACCAAAGTCGAGCTTTATTAATATGAATTGTTTAGCTTAGATGATGATGATAATAAAGTTAACCACAATAATATACTTTGGAAGCATATCATATTCTTTGATAGGGGATATTCTTTAGTGTTTAATTTTTACTGTTATAAATAGTCATGCAAATTGATAGGATCTAAAATTGGAAGATGATTGACTTCCATGTTTTTAGGAAACTACAAAGTTACAACCAATAAGGCGTATCATTTTTGAAAACTCAATTAATCGGTATTTCAGGTTTGATCCAAATCATGTCTATGAAAAAAAGCTGCCAGACAACCACGTTCATTATTTTAAATAATGTATTTAAAGAATGTATAGAGAACCATGTTAAATCTTAAAGATTTGATCAACTTAATTATGAACAAAGTCAACTTAGATCAAAGATTTTAGGACAAGTGCAAATCGTTTATTTTCATACAAGATATGTATCGAAACTAATTTCCTCTCATAGTTATACGTATAAAATAGGATAGGAAGAGATATACACAAATCGTGTATTTTCATACAAGTTATATATCGAAACTAATTTCATCTCATATTTGCTATTAACTAATTCATTTACTTTTGTGAAATATGTTCTCTATATATAATGTGTTACCCAAATGTCGTCTACTGTTGGGAATTAAATATTCTGAAGTTAGAGTATCTAAGATAACGGTACTGCTAGTTCAAAGTCAAGGTACTGCTAGAACAAAAAGGTACGGCCAGTACAAGATCAAGGAAGGTACTGCTGGTTCAAGTTCAAAGGAACGGCTAGTTCAAAATGGTACTGCTGATCAGTGAGTCATTCTGCTGCTGAGTGGATAAGATTGAAAAGATATTTATTGTATTTTGGTCAACAATATATGGTAGATAATATCTTACCCCATGTGCTTAGTTAACAAGTTGTGTACATAGATACATGTTGTATCTTATGTACTTACACTCAAGATAAGTTAACCAAGTAAGTCGGCTAAGACTTTAAGAAATATTGTAATAGATCTCTTGGACTATAAAAGAGATCTTAGACTTGTGTTTTAGTGTAGTTGTCAAGTGTCCATGCATATGTGTTATTGTAAGAACATATAACTGTTAGATAAGAACAAACACAAATATATCACAAGTTAGAAAAACTTAAGATTCAAGGTTGTAACCCTAGTGATATTTCAAGATCACTCGTATTATTATCATTAATAATATTGAATCGTTTGGTGATAATCTTCATGTGTTCATTGCTAACTAACAAACATAACAATTCCATTTCCATAACATACACAACCTTCTAAGTTTGGTTGAGTGAATTTTGCGCACTTAATCATTTTAACACAACATATCATACACACAAAGTCACAAGGTTTAACCACCTTAACCGTGTGTCCAGGATCCTAGCAAGTGGTATCAGAGCCAGGCTGATATTGTTGTTTTTAGAAGAAACAAGAAATGGATGTACAAGATGTTCAAACAAATGTTGCTGCAAAGTTGCCCATGATCAAACCAAACGAGTTTGAGTTATGGAGGATGAGAGTTGAGCAATATTTTATGGTTCAAGATTATGTTCTTTGGGACATAATTCAGTATGGTGATTCCTTCACTTTAGGCTATTCAGATGTTCTTGTTGAAGGGAAAACAGTTAGAAAAAGAAATACTGGACCAGTTTCCAATGATGAAAAGATACAAAAAAGAAATGATCAGAAAGCAAGAAACTTGTTGCTTATTACCATTCCTGGTGAGCAGATGCTATCTTTTAGCAAATATCTTGATGCAAAAACTCTTTTTGAAGAGATTTGTGCATGATTTGGTGGTAATGAAACTACCAAAAAGACACAGAAGACATTACTAAAGCAACAATTTGAAAACTTTACTGCTTTTAGTAATGAGTCTCTTGATAATGCTCTTTTCAAGACTACACAAGCTTGTAAGTCAGTTAGCTGTGTTGGGTGTTGAGACAGAGAAGGAAGATCTCAACATGAAGTTCTTGAAAAGTCTACCTTATGAATTCCATACTCATGTTATTGTCTGGATGAACAAACCAGAAATTGAAACAATAAAACTTAATGATTTGTTCAATAACTTTAAAATTGTTGAACAAAGTCTAAAGAGGGGTGGAAATTATGGTACTAGTTCTGGGAATGCTGCACTCTTGTCAGTTCCTAGTGTTAGTCATTCAGAAGAGGTTGTTGATGCAAATAATGTTCTAAAAACATTATTTATATCTTTCGATTACTTCACGTTTTGAGGATGACAAAATGTGAACTCACGTTACGTTAAAATTAACGTTGACAAGTTTTTAATCGGAAGATCCCGTTTCTACGCAAATCACTCTAGAACAAAGTTACAACTTGAACTAGTGATCAAAGAAGTGATTTTGTGTTCTTGAGAATTCACATTTTAAATGTGACAAAACATTTTTTCAAAAATATACATGACAAATTATTTTTGAAATATTAAAAAATGTTTTAATGGAAAAATTAGTTTGAAAATTATAACAGCTATTTTCCCCCCAAAATCAGCTCCAACCTTCCCCAAATAAGTTTTCACCAGAAAAGACAAAAATTAGAGCGTCTTTGTCTGGCACGGCTCCACGGTTCCACTAAATTTAGTGGAGCCGTATGGTATTTAACAGAGCTGTCCGTACAATTTTTTTTGTAACGTTCAGATTTTCTTTGCCTATAAATACCAACCCCTTTCACAGATTTTAGGCATCCTTTCACACACTAAAATTTCTGAGTTGAATACTCTCTTCACATTTTCTTTCTTTGATCTTTAGATTAGTTTTTTTTTTCTTTTGTTCAAGAGTGATCCAATCATCCTTCAAGTGATCCTCTTCATACCTCTTCACTAGCAAGAGAAGAACACAAGTATCCAAGTATACATCAAGATTATCTTTCTTTTGTGAGAGAGTGAGTGAAGATCATTGTGATCTTAAGAGATAGTGAAGATCTCTTGAAGCCATTGGGATTGTGTGTGAGTAGTCAAAGGATCTAGAGTAGTTAGATTGAGTAGAGTGAAGTGAGAGTTGATCTTTGTGATCTTGTTGAGATCTTGGTGATCTCTTGAAGCCATTGGGCTTGTGTGTTTGGTCACGTGGACCTTGGTAGATTGGTGCTAGCTAAGATTAGCACTCGACATCTAGCTTAGTGTCGGTAAAAGGATAAGCGACGTGTACGGTTTTCTCCGCCTTAAGGGAGGTTGTTGACATAGTGCTTGAAACTCTCGAGTGTGGTACTTGGGGAGTGGAGTAGGGCGAAGAAGAGCTTCGTAGCTGAACCACTATAAATCCTCTGTCTCGGTTTGATATTTCCAACTCTACTCTTTACTTTTATTATTTATCATTAGTTAGAATAGTGTCTAGTTCATATTGGTGTTGATTGATTACATATAAGTGTTCGAATCAAAGTTTCCAATATCATACTTTTAAAACAAGATTTTTAAAAGAAGTTTTTTTTAAACCAGTAAACTATTCAACCCCCCATTCTAGTTTCCCAAATGGTTATATCAATGAGGAGGTATATGTTGCACAACCTTCGGGATTCGTTGATTTCGAACATCCGAATCATGTTTATAAACTCAAGAAAGCACTCTACGGTCTTAAGCAAGCTCCCAAAGCTTGGTATGATAGACTGAAAGCATTCTTGATTGAACATGAATATACCATGGGAGTTGTTGATAACACACTTTTCACAAAGAAAAGAGATTCACATCTCATCATTGTTCAAATATATGTCGACGACATCATATTTGGCTCAACTTGTCCAGAACTGTGCAATGATTTTTCTAAGATCATGCATGACGAGTTTGAGATGAGCATGATGGGCGAATTAAATTTCTTCCTTGGTTTACAAATTAAGCAAATGGAAGATGGTATCTTCTTTAATCAATCTAAGTATAGTAAGGAAATGCTTAAGAAGTTTAGTTTAGAAGAGTCTAAGCCCATGAAAACTCCCATGTCCACGGAAATAAAACTCACGAGAGATGAAGAAGGTGAGTCCGTGGATAGCACTAAGTATAGAGGTATGATAGGTAGTTTACTATACCTCACGGCAAGTAGGCCCGACATCATGTTTAGTGTCTGCCTTTGTGCTCGCTTCCAAGAGGATCCCAAAACCTCTCACCTTGAAGCGGTTAAGCGTATCTTCCGATACATTAAAGGCACTATACACTTGGGATTATTTTATCCCAAGGGGACCGGTATAGAAACTGTTGTCTATGCCGACTCTGATCATGCGGGAGATTACGTGGATCGAAAAAGCACGAGTGGCGTTTGTACCTTCATGGGTTGTTGTCTAACTTCTTGGTTCTCCAAGAAACAAACGGCTCTTGCCATCTCCACTACCGAAGCCGAGTACGTAAGCGCCAGAAAGGCATGTCAGCAAGCACTATGGATGAAACAAGCCCTTAACGACTATAGCATACACTTAGATGATGTTCCTATTATGTGTGACAATAAAGGTGCTATTGACTTGAGCAAAAACCCTGTCCAACACTCCCGTACTAAACACATTGAAATTCGCCACCACTTCCTTCGCGATAATGTTCAGAAAGGAAATATTTCCATTGAGAAAGTTCCTTCTCAGAACAACATCGCTGACATACTAACCAAACCTCTCAAACGAGAATCCTTTAACTACCTCCGTCTAGGTCTAGGAATGATGGAACATATTCCATAAATCTCATGACTCTTGAAGTCATCCCGTGTGTCTCGTCTAGTCAAGTTTAGGAACCCCTAGTCATAAGAATTTGTTAGGTACAAATTCTTTCCTCGTGTCATACGATCTCACTAAAACATCGAGACTTATTCGTCAAAAATCAAAATGGGACAGAAAACAATCCCAGCAGATCACGGCTCCACTAAATGTGGCACGTCACCGTTAAAGTTAACGGTACCGTGGAACCGTGCATCTGGAACATTCAAGATTTCAGTCCCCTTTTTCCACATTACTCATCACAAACCCTCTCAATCTCAGCAACTGCTGTCATAACCTAACCTCACAACCCAAAACTCAATTACACCTCTTCAAGATCATATTCAAGACATTAATTTCAAGATCTTCAATCATTTTACCATTTTCTACATAAGTTGTAAGTTATCTTACTCTAATTTATTTCTAATTTTGAGTCTAGGGTTTGTTCATTGATGAAAATTGAATTGGGAATTTTCACCTTTTTCTAGGAATGTTTCAAAATTAGAAGTCATCAACACTAAAACACCCCAATTCCATCAATTTTAAAATCTCACAAAATTAGGATCATGAAATTGTTCTTTTTCATGCATTGTTGATGAAACTAAAAACACTTTCTCATGCATTCATGATCTCACAAATATTATTCAAATTACATAATCAATATGTACTTTTCAACATATTTGTTTGAGCTAAAGTGAAATCAGGAGTGTTTGGGTAATCTCATTATTTTTCTTTTGATTCGAGATTACCGCACCTCCACATAGTCTGCATATAGGCACACACTAGGCACGTGTTGTATGCAACTGGTTTTTGTTCTAAATTTTTCTTAAAATTTTCTTATAGGACACAAAAATGTCTCATGAATATGATTTTGATCATCTCCTAACCGATACCTATACACCCGAAATCTCACGTGAACCCATTACACCCGGTAACCACATTCGTGCCTATGTCAATCTTGAAACCCGTCGGTTTCATGAAGGCCGTGTCGTTGATCCATCCCTAGTTTACCACCGGGACATCAACACTTCCTTTAGAGCTATAGGATTCGATTGTCTACTCCACATTAACGAGTACATTTGTCCTCGCTTTGTGTTGGAGTTCTTCCGACAAGTTGAACTCGTACGTAACGAGGATCAATCCTTGTCACTTTGGTTTTGGGTCAAAAACTTCAAATACGTTCTAACTCTTGAGCAATTTGCTCAAATCCTTAGAATACCCAATCATGGGCAATGTGCCTATACTGAAGATTGGTGTCTTGAGTCTCTCTTTCACTATCGTGAGGAGAATAGTCCGTACTGTTCGTACATACCCTCTCCAACCAAACTAACCAAAATCATCCGTACTCACCCTCACCCACATCCAACGAAAATTCGTTTGGAAGAAGTGCGTCATGAACTACTTTCTTGGGCAGTCATCCTGCGAGAAAATATTCTAAGTCTCACAGGAAATCGTGAGCAACTCCCGGCGTGTTGTGCTCATATGATTTACTGTCTCTTAACCCAACAACCTTACAATCTTGCTTACTTCTTCGCTAAGCGAATTGTTCATCTCAAGGGTAACAAGAATAAATTGATACCCTATGGGATGTTCCTAACCCGTCTCTATCATCACTTCATGACCTTTCACCCTTACCTTCATGGTCCTCAATACTCCCTCTTCACACCTGTCATGAAACCCATAACCGAGTCATATGTCTCAACCATCCTCATTTCCGAATTCACCACCCACTATGCACCCTTTGATGATCCTAATCATGAGAATGAGACAAATACTCAAGACGAGAGTGTGACAAGAAGGGGGAATGCTCAAGTCATAAGTAGTTAGGAAGAGCTTTATGTCTCTCACTAGGGTTTATTACTAATATATAATTTTAGGAATTAATGTTCAAATTATCTTACATGCTTACATGAATATTCTATGTGATACTTGAATGATATTTTATCTTTTCCTTTTATGCTTGCATGCTTATGATTATTTAAGAACATTGCATGATCATCCTTATGTGCTAGATGTAGCATTGTATGGATATATTAGGAAAATAAGTACCTAGTGAGTTGAGGCACTCTCATTTCCAGGAATTAGTTTCCCTAGAAAATTCCCCTAGCTGCCCAAAACTAGCCTGCAAAGAAATTTTTGTGCCAACAGTGTCACGGCACCACTAAATAGGGACGACACCGTTAAATTTAACGGTACCGTGGGGTATTTAACGGAGCCGTGACCCTGTATAACGGATTTTTCCTATTGCTCCTACTTCCCTATCACCCTAACCTCAAACCTGCAAACCATGCACCCTCACATGCACCCTAAGATTCCCTTGCTACCTCCTAACACCCTTCATTTCACTTTAATTCAAATTTCACCTCACTTGCCTATATAAGGCCACATCCTTGCAAGCTTACCTTGCTCATCATCTTCAACCTCACATCACATTAACACCATGTCCTCACCACAAGGATCAACCACCCACATCTCAAAGAAACCTAGGATAACCGTAAGACCACCTTCCAAACCACTCTTTGTAGATCTTACAAAAGATGATGAAGCAATAACACCACCTTCCCAAGCCACTCCACACTCACCATCACCACCTTATGCACCATCTAAAACATCATCTACCTACACAACATCTTCATCATCCTTCTACACTACATCATCCATGGAGTACACACCATCCCCCTTCACTCCATTGGACAATGCCATGCCAATTTCACCTCCAACAAACCTACCACAATCACCATCTCCTATCATGGCACAACCCAACCAACCACATCCCTTTGAGTTACATAGTGCTAATTGCCTATGTTGTCTCCATAACCGTAATCTCATCTACTTCTTAAGAGACGAGATTCATTTCATGTTCTACTTTATAGAACATCTCTTGACACCTCCACCACCTCCTAACCAAAACAACTAAACACTTGCTTGTTTAGTCCTCCACAATAAACTCTTAGGACCCCTCTTGGAAATGAAGCTTGCCTCTAGTCATTAGGAATTTAGGCTTCTTGTTATCTTCCTTTGTGCTTTCTATGTAGTCATACATTACTATGACACTTGTTTGTTTTATGAATGAATGTTTTTATGTGGAGGTTTTCCTTTTAAGGGATTGGTTATTTGTCACAATGTGCTACTTGTTAGATATTGTATATTTGTCGTCTAACTTTGTTTTGTAGCACGATCCATTGCTCGATTCCTTGGTGTTCTCCAAATGAGGGGGAGTACACATCAAGGGGGAGCCTTAACCACCTTTTTGATTTGACAAAAAGGGGGAGAAATGGGAGTAAACTCATTAAAAACTTGTTAAAACTAATTTTAATCTAAAATGACTTTATATTTTGTCATCATCAAAAAGGGGGAGATTCTTGATGCAAATAATGTTCTAAAAATGTTATTTATATCTTTCGATTACTTCACGTTTTGAGGATGACAAAATGTGTACTCACGTTACGTTAAAATTAAAGTTAACAAGTTTTTAATCGGAAGATCCCGTTTTTACGCAAATCACTCTAGAACAAAGTTACAACTTGAACTAGTGATCAAAGAAGTGATTTTGTGTTCTTGAGAATTGTAGGGTATTCACTAAGCAAGAAACACTCTTGAGAGGCTTGTATATGGATCGAATATGTAAGAGTTCTAGAGAGAAGTAGGAGAGTTTTGGGAGCCTTTAGTGAGAGAAAGAAACTTGTGATATATTAGATTGAAAAGGTCCAACCCTTCCCATGTGTGGGAAGGGGTATATATACTACTACATATTATGTCCCTAGTGGACTGTGGAGCGAGCTGACAGAGGGGAAAGCCCCGACCCACTCCACAAATATAGATACGACTAATACTAATATTAATATTACTAATAATCCTATGAGCTATGATTATCTAATAAGTACTCGGGGTGACCGAGTCTTCTGCTGAATATTCATATTCCTAACAATCTCCCCCTAAGGGAGGTCACCCCAGAAGTAATGTTCTGAAATTCAGCACTTCTTCCTTGGATCTTGACATCATAGCTCGTACTCATTGAATCTTCAATGTCATAGATTGCTGTGCAAACATCAGTGATCTGAAGATGACTTCTCTTTTGTCTTGGATGAACTTTGAATAATCTCTGAACGTATCATCCCACTTGAGTCTCCAAGTCATCTTTCTGTAGTAATACTCCATGTGATGAAATATACTTAGAGCCGACATGCTCACACGATATGGGGTCATGATCTTCAGCATCAGAGTAAGCAGAAGCTGTGTTTAAGGTCTTTTAGGGTGATCATGACTTCTTTTATGATGATGTGGTGTGAACATGTGGTGATGGATTGGCATCTTTTCTGCAACCAGCTACAACAGCAACCAGCTACAGCTTTCCACAGCTACAATCGCCAGAAGTTCCTGCATACGACAGTTAGCAATAATTCGACCGGTACTTACAAGTTTGGACTTCGAGACAGTCAACAGCATATTGTGAAAACTCTCTCTAATCCTTACCAAGACCGTTCCTAATCGAAAACCCACAGAGGGTTTTTTAAGATTTTACCGTAGTAAATCAATGATTAGGTGAGTCGCTGGAGATCACTCCACGACTGTAGACCGGTTGAAACCGCCGCGACCACTAAGCGTAATCCACGAGGAATTACCGAAGTGACCTGCTTTCAGGGCTGCTTGATGTTGACCCTGGCAGGAATTTCCATTCAATCATTGAGAATTACATAAGTAAATTCTCTCATAAATGTTCTGGCAAATTGCTAAGATCTGCGTAGGACTCTTAAGATTACAACTGGTGTCCTTAATGTTGAACACCCAGTGTAGAAATAATTTGTGTCCCTATGAGATCTTATTATGCATCTCGTGGCTCTAGACTCTATTGTGCGTTTTGATTTGGTGATCGGAGGCTGGAGAGGACTGCCACCTTTTCAATATCATCTAACTCGGAGTGAGAGAGACGATAGGAATGTATTGAACTCCGTGACAATTGAAACAAGAATCCTTTGAGGGACCTTGAGTGGCTAGGGAGGGTTGTGCAGCGTATCACTGGGTCCATGATACTTTGTCTTCAATGCCAGCAATCAACTAAGTGATTCTGACAGCATATGTATTGACCCGGTTTCTGCCTAAGTTGTAAGGAGGGCTATTTCTTTTCACCCTTTCTCTTTACAATTCTTTTTCATTCTTCAACCCCTTCAGTGCTTACCGAGACTTCATAACTAACACCTTGTTGGGTTTGTTCCAGTGTTAGCTCCATCTCAGTCGGCACTCTTCCCTCAATCACTTTTCTCCTTTTTAATCATACCTAAGGACTTCTACACTAACTAGTGGATTATCCCTGGGTAGATCCCTCCGGCTCTGGCGGGATCATGGGAATTTTGAACCTAACCTAACCATCCTTATAACTCCATGCGTTAATTAAAATGGTCGGTCTTTGATATTCATCCATGATTGCCAAACCAAATCCTTGAAAAATCTCTCAAAGTGTTCATGATTATGAAACACAATTTTTGCAAACACTTGAGAGTTTTATATTTTTTTTTTTTCAAATGCTCCCCCTCAACATGTGCTCGAGTGATAGTTTTATAAATTTGCACATGTTAGGTAGAGCTTGCACTTTTTGAATTGATCCACTTTCAGTGAACATGACCAATTCGAGACACGCTTACATCACTGGTTAGACCAGCTTGAAATTATTACCCGTCCTGGTCAAGTCCATAGAAAGTTTCTCGAAACGGTACACTCTACTCAGATACATCTTTTTCGAGACACGCTTACATCACTGGTTAGACCAGCTTGAAATTATTACCCGGCCAAGACGTATCCTTTTGATTGATGACAATTCAAGTTTCGTCAATTCATTGGTGAAGACTGAGTCTTGCTCACGTGAGATGCCAAATCCTTTGTTTTGTTAAAAACATTTGCTCCCCCTCAATATGTGCATCGATGTACGAAAGATTTTCGCACATATGGAAGAGCTTGCGTTAATGACCAAAACATTTTGCTCCCCCTCAATATGTGCCTTGATAGGCAAAATGGTTTAGCACATACGGGGGAGCTTACATTAACATCCAAATCATCACATTTTATCAGAATTTCCTATTTAAATCACATTCTCTCCCCCGATCAAAAATTTCAAACCATTTGAGATTTGTGATCCCAATTGATTTAAATACATTTAGAAAAATTTGGGAGAAAATGTGGTCAGGTTAAAAAGTATTCTGATTATGAAGCATACTATGCTTCCCTTGAAACACCAAGAAAGTGTCACTGCTGATGTTGCACAAATTTGGCAAGGTGTCGGAAATTTGAAAGATTTAAATCAATTAACCACCTTGTGTAACATCAAGACTCTCTTGAAGAATCAAACAAGATAAAGAGTCTGATGTAAAGAAGACTTCTCTTCTTATACACGAAATGACGCACTGAAACGTACATCAAGACGGGAGAACATGGATATAACGTAATCCATGCCCAGGTGAACATCACCCGGTTGGAGGAACAGCTATCTTTTTGTCGACATGCTTTCCCCATTGTACAGTGCGGGTTGCAGTATGAAGTAACTGCAAGCCATTTAGACATGTTTTAACCATCCATTTTAACTTCTGCTCGAGCTTCATTTAAAGACCCGTGCCATTATTGAATGACATTTCTAAGTCCGTAAATGTTATCGATAAACAGAAGACATGCCTAGGTGAAACTATTTTTTTGGTATTTTCTATTTTTCAATTTTTATGGTTTTTCTGGATTTAAGATTCTCTATATACAAATTACTGGTTCTATAATTTTCTATTTACAGTATGTTTTAAGATATGTACAAACTATATTATTCAGTTTAAGACGATGATGAAATGAATACCGAAATGAGGATACGTTCAGTATGTTGTAGAAATCTGTGGTCAATCATCTCTTAAACTTTCACCACCAAAGCTTTCGAGGCTCCTGAACAGACGACAGAACTTGAGCCTTCCCAATGTACAACTTTGATAGCTTCCCCCCAAACCGACAATCTTCATACTGAGCAGATTCTAAGCTCTCTTTCAAGCTTACATAAGGTAAGCGTACAGCGGAAACCGTAGCAAACCACATTAAGTATTGCTGCTCCCTTTTAAGAATAACCATCGAGATTCTCCGATCGGGGGACCATCACATAAATCAGCAACGAATCATCTCACACTTAAATTAACCTTCTCACATTTCTTCCCGCTGAAGTCTGAAGTAATGCATGCCAAGAGTATCCAGAGACCACTTCCCCCAAGTAGTTGAAGTGATGCAATCAGTCTCGATATATGAAGCCCAAAAACCCGAAGTACACACTCAATCCCATTAATGAAGTCGACAAAGCATCATCAAGATCAATTAAGACACAAAAATCCCCTTATCTCCTTTCAGGACATTGCAGATGAGAACTGTTACACCAAATTCAGCTAAGTCCCGAGTGTAAGCAATTTATCCCGTATGTAGTCGACATGATAACACCAAGACAGTACCATAACAGCTACTGAGTACTGGATGTACACATTTCCTTCAGTAGGATACCGACTAACCATAGGAACCATCATACAATTGTGTACCTCTTTTATCATCAGAAACTGACATTCTCTTCCCCCACGTAGTTGGAATGATACACCTGAAGGAACGAGTTAGAACACTGATTTTCTCTGTGGTTATGACATTTGTCTTCCCGGAATAGTCTTTAATTGAGAAGAAGTATAAAGCTCATCATGTGTACTCATTGTGCATTCAGAGTATGTCTCCTTCCCCCTTGCTGGTTTTGATACCTCAGAATCAGCAACACATTTTACCAACATATTCTTGAAATCTTGTGAGAAGAACAAATTAGGCTCAAGTAGATCAAGTGAGAATTAACCACTGCCGAAACCGTCTCTGACTATCTTTATCAACCCTTAAGTAGGCTATTTGAAGTGATAACTGATGGAGCAATGATATACCAACTTTGAACCTGAAGATAGAATTCCCCATTCTTGTGACTTACGCTTGCACTAATGTTGGAAGAACGGTGTAGAGAATTAGTGCTCCAAGCAAATCTCTAAGTACTCAATACCCAACCAAGGTATGAGACATTAACACCTCTTACGATTATCCACAACGTCATCGGCGTGTGACACTGAGTAACTCCTTTAAGTGATAGTTACCCCGACTGCTGGTAACTAGATAACCTAAGTCTTCAACTTAAATCTTAAGCACTAGCAAGTTATCATTGAAGGTCATGCATCCAACCAACCCCGACTTCAGGATAGAGTAAGATCACACCTTTGAGAAAGTTAACTTCAACTCCAAATATGTGATACCTGTTCAACTCCGTAGTCACCATTTGATGCCCAACAAGTGAGTGAACCAACAACCAAGTGTACATCGAATCACTTGTTCACACTTCTCCCCCTCAAAGATTGCATACGAGGATGCCATCTTTGATTGAACAAGTGCATATGAGGTTGATCCACTGTTCACACTTCTCCCCCTCAAAGATTGCATACGAGGATGTCATCTTCGATTGACCAAGTGCATATGAGGTTGAATCACTTGTTCACACTTCTCGCCCTCAAAGATTGCATGCGAGGATGCCATCTTTGATTGGACAAGTGCATATGAGGTTGATCCACTATTCACACTTCTCCCCCTCAAAGATTGCATACGAGGATGCCAATTTTGATTGAGTGAATAAACGCCCAATCTGATAGAAGTAGATCCACCTGATGTCTGAACGGGCATGGAGCAAGTATGAAGCTTATTGGTGAGACTAGTCAGAAACAAAGAATATATGTATGACCATTTCGCTAATCTCAATCACCATGTAGTTTATTCACCCTTCTCCCCCTCAAAAATTGCATATGACGACCAACTGCCATTTTTGATAGAGCAGGTGAATAAGAATATACTCCAATGTACGTTTATCCCCTTTGGTGACTGAATGAGCATTTGAAGAACATGAAGCTTGATGAGAATGGTCATAAATAAGAAGATTCCTCTTCTTCTGAAGATAAAGCGCACTCAAGTGTACGCCTTTCTTTTCTTTGATGAACGGGGCCTGAAGAGATGTCAGCAGACGCCATTATGAAAACATTGAGACCGAGGCTTGAACTGCATTGTTCAAACGTCATAGTTGATTGAAGAACGAGGCCTGAACTGATTTGAACAGACGTCCATGATTCCCCTCATATGTTGTGAGCAGCCTGTGTCCAAATGTCAAAGGACGATCCGTACGACCTGCATTTGAAAATAGACGAAAGAAGAGAATTTGGAGAGCCGGATCCCCAATTTAGGTTGGGTTCCAGTTGGTTAGTGCAAACAATCTTTGGGGCTGCTGAAACCATAGGTGCCTTGGTTTTAACAATAGGGGCAACACTAGTAGATGCAATGGACCTGGTTAAGGGACATTGTGTATCTAAAGGGATAACTCTACCAGTAGGCTTCCATTCCTTAACAGGCACTACTCTAGGAATTGCAATCCTTGTTAAAGGGCAATATTCCCCTAGTGTGAATGTTCGGCCCGTGGGCTTCCACTGAAAGCCCACATTGGTAAACATTTTCCCTGTGGGTTTCCAAGATTGCTTAATTTGTCTAGCTCTCCAAACTTTCCTAACTGGGAGTTTGTTGGACAACTTCAGAAATTTCTTAACACATTTATCATGATTACACGAAATTATGCATTCATTACATGTTTTGCAAAGTGAATTTGGATTCGAATTATGATTCCTTTTGTTCAAATCTAACTTGTTGTTTCTCATGTGGTCTTCTACTTTCCTTTTAGGAACACTTTTAGCTGGTGAAATCCTAGAATTCTTTATGTTTCTCCTAGGTTTTGACTCGCTAGCTTTAGTGTCACTATTAACTCCTGTAGAAGGACTGATGGGAATCTTAGTCTTTTTCACTTCTAGTTGCTGAACATGTTTTGATGTGTTGGGATCTGAAGTTTCCAAGGATACCTCAACGGTTACATGCTTGTTCTTAATAGTGGATGATGATGCAACTATTCTATCTCTTTGGTTGTGAGACTTAGGGCCCGTGCCAATGGCATATTCTAACTGTTCCTGGATCCTTTTTGTGAGGACGCAGGCATAACCAACTGCCTTATCGAGTGGTTTTCCTATTCTGTCCTCTTCCACAACCTCACGAAGAGTATCAAGTCCATCCCTAAGGTGACAGAGATACATTTGATGGACAGGTCTGTTGTTTCTCATGGGAAATGGAATAGACCCCACATCAACATCATACATTTTACAAGCAGAGACCTTTGATGCAACACAATTACAAGTGGTGCATGGCATTTTACCTTTCACCCGAGCCTTAAGATTCTCAATTTCATTTGTCAAAGAGGTTATTTGATCATTGTGATTGCTTCTTGTAACTTTAATAGAATCATATAACTCTTTGAAATGTTGTTTGACCTTTGAATTTTCTTCTCGATAACACTCATTTTCATAATGTAACTTATTTATGGTGTTTTGATATTGAAAATTCTGAGAATCTGAAGACGAAGGTTTATTGGTGCCATACACTTCACACTTGTTGGATTTCAATTGGGCAACTTGGGCCCTCAACAGTCGAATCGTGTTTGTGTGAGCTTGAATTTTTTCATCACGTTTGCTTAATTCAAAATATGTATCAAACTCAGGAGCATCCGAGGATGTCTTGACATTTGATATTTTGCATTTTTCTTCTAAGTGTTGATGTTTGAGTTGCAAATTCAGATAATCAACTTCTAGTTTTGAAAAACGTTTAACCATGTTATCATGGTCATCATTTTGAATTTTTTCAAGCAATTTCAAATTCTCCCCCTCAAGCTCAACAACACGATTCTGGGTGACATTTAACGCAATAGCATACTCATTAAATTGACAAGCAGACAATGCAGAATCAGTGACAGTGTAAAATACATCTTGTGCAATACATTTAGCAATCAAGTTGTCGTTAGTAATGAGTATGTTTTTTCTTTCAATCTCTCGACTCTTAAGTTCTATTGCATATTCATTCACCTCACTTTCCATATCTTTAAACACTACTTCCATTTCTTTTATTTCGGCTTTAAGGGCAGTTTGCAACCCTTCAAAGTGTTCTTTAAGTAGTTTAAAGAATGGCATGACCTCAGTTAAGTAACACCTTTTTGCATGTTCAAAACACCTTTCCCCCTCAGTAATGCCAGTGGGTGTGATTCTCTTCTTACATGTTTTATCGAAATCAGCAAACAGTTGCCAAAGCACATATAAGCTAATAAAGGTTTTGCATTCAGTGGGAAGAGACAAAGGCACCAAATTCCTAGGTGTATTGGGAGGATACACCGTTATGGACGCAACTTTTCTAATGAGGGGGGTGTTGGCCTTAAGTTTTTCTACCTTAAGTTTTTCATTATCTTGTTTCCAAAATATCTGTTCAGGTGTTAACTTCTTTTGAGGAGCAAACACAGTCAAACGATTCTCCTCATAATAATCATGGGGTTTGATTATTATTCGTCTGGCTATGCACTCGGGATCCCTCATTTTCTCATTCATTCTTTCCTTTGTTCTCTCACTCATCTCCTCCTCCTCTTTAGTGTAGAGAAGCTCAGGCGGGTCATGATTAGGCATAAACATCACATTGGAATCATTTAATGCAGGTTGGGCTATCTTAGCAATCTCATGAATAGCTAATTTAGATCTACCTACATTGTTTTCACTGTGCTTGTCACTTAACTTTCTGTGCTTATACATCATTTGAGCAGTCTGTCTGGTTTGGTCTTGTGTGTACAACTTATCTTCAAGCTTATTTTTTAACGTCTTGAGTCTAGAGAAATCATTTAAAAGTGTTGATTCTTTTTGTTTGAATTCTAGGTTAAGTGTATTAACACACTTTTGTGCTTCCTGTTTCTGTTTGACAGACTGTTCTAGCTGACTTTTCAAAGAACTCAACTCTAATTTTAATGTTTCTTCTCTTACTCTAGACTCTTTAATAAGTGTACTCATTTGACCTTCTAATTTCTGCTCTCGTTCATTAAGCTCAAACTTAGCACGCTGTTCATACATAGCCACTTGTTCTTTATAGATGTTAAGTCTAGTGATCAAGTTATCATCAGGGACAGGCAATTTGTACTCATGTAGCACATAATCATCATTTAGAACAGAAGATGCACAACTAGGTACAACAGACGCTTCGTTGTGATTCACATATTGTTCATATGGGATAACATCGCTATTTCCCATATTAGCAATATCTGACTCAACAACGTTTGTCTGTTGTACTTTGACGGGAATCTTTTGTTCATGCAACACATTATCATTATTAATGACAGAAGATACCCCATTAGGTTCAGCCGACGCTTCGTTGTGTTTCTCATGTTGCACGTTGTTCCTAGCAGTATCTGACTCAACAACGTTTGTCTGTGGCTGATGAAGCTTGTTTTCTTGAGAATTCGGGCACACAAAGTCTCTATTGGCACCAACATAGTCAAACACGTTTATCTGTCGAACATCTTTGGGAATCTTTTGTTTGTCTATCACGTTGTACAAACTGAGTATCTCTGATATAGCAGAATCTGAAGTATTTGACATGATATTAACGTGCACGGGATTTTACGATTCTATGATTTAAACCGAGAAATAGATTCTTTCGCGGGGTTTTACAAAATCAAGAATAAACCGTGGAATGATGCTTGATAGGTGTTATGATGAAGGTCTGGTAGACTTGTTGATCTGATTGGTATGGTTGTTGCAAGTTATTATGTCAAGATTTTGGTCTGAAAAACTTAAAACCTCAATAACTTCATTTTGGAGCGTTTTCAGGCCTCGAAACTTGGGTTGAATGAATAAATTTATTCAACGTGTCCTTCTCCTCGGTCTCACGGTCGTTTTGACAGGTGTTTCGCTGAAAACGGAGTTACGGTTCAAAAGTTATGGCCGTTTGAAGTTTTGACGTAAAAAATCAACTTTGGATACAAACCGCCTAGACAAACCGCGTAGACACAAACCGAGTAAACTCCTCAGAGACAAACCGAGTCTACACAAACCGAGTGCACGTAACTGGGACAAACCGAGTAGACACAAACCGAGTAAATTCTTCAGAGACAAACCGAGTCTACACAAACCGAGTACACGCAGCTGGGACAAACCGAGTAGGTACAAACCGAGTAAATTTCTGAGAGACAAACCGAGTCTGCACAAACCGAGTATACGTAGCTGGGACAAACCGAGTACGTACAGCAGGGACAAACCGAGTACGCGCAGCAGAGACAAACCGAGTCTACACAAACTCCCAAGCACGTCGCTTTCACTACCTTTTGTCTTTTTGCCTAAACGAGTAATAGGACAAACCGAATCCAAGAATTGACACAAACCGAGTCCAAAGTTCGTCCCCAATAGACAAACCGCTGCCAAGAACAATGCAACAAATACCCTCGAATTTCCCCAAAATCACCACACCGTTCTTAGATCTGTGAATCCAAACACTAAATACCACTCTAATACTATTCTTAAGCTAGAAAGTACAAAGAAAACCAACTTCTAATCACTAAACAAAGTACAAAGATGAAATTTATGCTACTTAATCAAACCGAAAAAAAACTTAAACAAACTACAAATCTAACCAAGAAAAAGCCTAAAGAATTACACAAATACAAGATAAAACAACCTCTAATCACTAAACAAAGTACAAAGTGAAATTTAAGCTACTAAACAAACCGAACCAAAGAAAATTAGAAAACTACAAATCGACCCAAGTATAAACACCTCACAAACTACACAAATTCGTGAATACCAACTCTCATGGACCTAACCATGGCTCTTGATACCAATTGTAGGGTATTCACTAAGCAAGAAACACTCTTGAGAGGCTTGTATATGGATCGAATATGTAAGAGTTCTAGAGAGAAGTAGGAGAGTTTTGGGAGCCTTTAGTGAGAGAAAGAAACTTGTGATATATTAGATTGAAAAGGTCCAACCCTTCCCATGTGTGGGAAGGGGTATATATACTACTACATATTATGTCCCTAGTGGACTGTGGAGCGAGCTGACAGAGGGGAAAGCCCCGACCCACTCCACAAATATAGATACGACTAATACTAATATTAATATTACTAATAATCCTATGAGCTATGATTATCTAATAAGTACTCGGGGTGACCGAGTCTTCTGCTGAATATTCATATTCCTAACAAGAATTCACATTTTAAATGTGACAAAACATTTTTTCAAAAATATACATGACAAATTATTTTTGAAATATTAAAAAATGTTTTAATGGAAAAATTAGTTTGAAAATCGTAACAGCTATTTTTCCCCCAAAATCAGCTCCAACCTTCCCCAAATAAGTTTTCACCAGAAAAGACAAAAATTGGAGCGTCTTTGTCTGGCACGGCTCCACGGTTCCACTAAATTTAGTAGAGCCGTATGGTATTTAACAGAGCCGTCCATACAATTTTTTTTGTAACGTTCAGATTTTCTTTGCCTATAAATACCAACCCCTTTCACAGATTTTAGGCATCCTTTCACACACTAAAATTTCTGAGTTGAATACTCTCTTCACATTTTCATTCTTTGATCTTTAGATTAGTTTTTTTTCTTTTGTTCAAGAGTGATCCAATCATCCTTCAAGTGATCCTCTTCATACCTCTTCACTAGCAAGAGAAGAACACAAGTATCCAAGTAGATACAAGGTGTTGTCATTCCTCTTCATTTGCAAGAGAAGAACTCAAGATCTTCAAGAAGATACAAGAGTTATAGTTGTTAGGTTGTTGTAACACTTGTTACATCCTTGTTGTATCCTAGTATACATCAAGATTATCTTTCTTTTGTGAGAGAGTGAGTGAAGATCATTGTGATCTTAAGAGATAGTGAAGATCTCTTGAAGCCATTGGGCTTGTGTGTGAGTAGTCAAAGGATCTAGAGTATTTAGATTGAGTAGAGTGAAGTGAGAGTTGATCTTTGTGATCTTGTTGAGATCTTGGTGATCTCTTGAAGCCATTGGGCTTGTGTGTTTGGTCACGTGGACCTTGGTAGATTTGTGCTAGCTAAGATTAGCACTCGACATCTAGCTTAGTGTCGGTAAAAGGATAAGTGACGTGTACGGTTTTCTCCGCCTTAAGGGAGGTTGTTGACATAGTGCTTGAAACTCTCGAGTGTGGTACTCGGGGAGTGGAGTAGGGCGAAGAAGAGCTTCGTAGCCGAACCACTATAAATCCTCTGTCTCGGTTTGATCTTTCCAACTCTACTCTTTACTTTTATTATTTATCATTAGTTAGAATAGTGTCTAGTTCATATTGGTGTTGATTGATTACATATAAGTGTTCGAATCAAAGTTTCCAATATCATACTTTTAAAACAAGATTTTTAAAAGAAGTTTTTTTAAACCGGTAAACTATTCAACCCCCCCTTCTAGTTTCCCACAGAGGTAGATGAAGTTGAAAGTGTTTCTAATGCTACTTATGGTGTTCCTTCTACTAGTTTACAAAAGGATGTTGCTGGACTTGGAGATCCAACATTTTATGCCTTTATAACCAGTCAATCTAGTGGTTCTCCTCTAAATCATGAAGACCTTGAGCAGGTAGATGGTGATGATTTGGAAGAGATGGATATTAAGTGGCAAGTTGCTTTACTTAGCATGAGGGCTAAGAAGTTTTGGCAGAAAACTGGAAAGCAAATTACCATAAATGGTAATGATACTGCTGGGTTCGATAAGAAGAAAGTGGAATGTTTTAACTGTCATAGGTTGGGACATTTTGCTAAAGAATGTAGAAGCCCAAGGAAGCAGGATAATAGGAACACATGGTATAAACAAGAGAGGAATAAGGAAGTACTGGTGGAAGAGCCAAAGGCTATGCTGGCTATTGATGGTATTGGATATGATTGGAGCTCTATGGCTAATGAAGAGGATGCACCACCAAATGCTGCTCTTATGGCCAATGAATTTGCTCTAATGGCCTCTTCTGATTCATAGGTAGATACCATTCCTACTTGTACTAATTCATGTCCTAATCTTAAAAATTATGAAGACATTAAAAGAGATTTGATGCTTTTAGAGAAGAGTTAATTGATGCCCTTCATAATTTAGCTAATCATAAGAGGTGTGTAGGAGTTTTAGAAAAACAAATACAACATTTTAAAAAGAATGAATCTACGTTTACTGATGACTTAAATGCTTTAAAAAGAGGAATAGCATTTAGAGATGAATTACTTAATGATCAAAGTAGACGTTTATCTGAAGTCAAAAATGAAAAAGAAAATGTTAAGGTTACTATAGATACTTTAGCACATGCCTCAGAAGGAATGAATAAGATTTGGGAAGCTCAAGTAATTGATAAAGCTAATTCAGGTGTAGGTTATAAAACTGTCCCTCCACCATATAGAGGTGTTCCTTCACCTCCAGGTGTTGACCTAGCACATACAGGTTTAGCTGAGTTTCAAGAACCAATCATGGAATATGGTTCTAAGGCTAGTAAGAGTCTTAAGGTAGAAAAGATAAGTAAAAGTTCAGATAAAACTTTACTTTATCAGGACAAGGTGTCCTTTGCTAAGAAAGGAGAAACTATAGTTGTTGAAGATTGTACAACTGATAGTGATGATGAAGAAGAATAGGTTATGTCTAAACCTGTAGTGGTTAAGGAAGTAGGAACAAAGGTTCCTAAGATAGTCAATCACAACACTAACTGGCCTAAGAACAATGTTAAACATGTTAGGCAATCAGTTAGATATTGTGAACAATATAGAACTACTAACAAGCCCAAAGGCAACCAAAGGAATTGGAATGGCCTTAAGTCTCACCAACTAGGTGATGACTTTGCTTTTTATAATAAAGCTTGTTATACATGTGGTAGTTTTGACCATCTTGCAGATTTCTGCAACCAATGGGTATCTGGGTATGAAAACAATAGGGTGAACTACAAAAGGCAAACTCCTCAAACTCACTTTCACTCTAACACTCATAGAACAAAGCCCAGAACAGTCTCAAACAAGTCTGGACCAAAAGGTCCTGCTAGACCAAAAGGTCCTGCTAGCACAGACAAAAAGGTACTGCCAGTACAAATAGAAGGTACGGGTAGAACAAAAGGTACGGTTAGACCATTGATGACTGTTAACCTAAAACCAACAGCTAAGGATGCAAAAACAACTTTCAAACATGCATCTACAACTGTTCTAAGGCCCATTCAAACAAAGGCAGTGGTCCATAAACAAATTTGGAGACCAAAGAGTTCAACTACAAAGTTAGCAGACTCTGCTACTAAGCATGTGGT
The DNA here is from genome assembly GCA_021014915.2 of Artemisia tridentata subsp. tridentata. NCBI lineage: Eukaryota > Viridiplantae > Streptophyta > Magnoliopsida > Asterales > Asteraceae > Artemisia > Artemisia tridentata. The sequence continues at coordinate 76,447,537 of CP139506.1, read as the reverse complement.
TCACTCTGCTGCTAAGGGAAAAAGGGCAAATGCTATTAAGGCCTCGGCATGTTGGATTCTCAAATCCAATGTTGCATCAACTGTTCTTAAAAGATTTCACTTCATTGATGCAAGAGGCAGATCCAAGTCAGTAATGGCTTGGATCCCCAAAAGAAACTAACACTCTTATTTATGTGCAGGAACATTCAAGTGATAACCAAGAGGATCAAGGATACTCAGATAGTGGATGTTCAAGGCACATGACAGGCAACATGTCTTATCTCTCAGATTTTAAAGCTTTCAATGGAGGATATGTTACCTTTGGAGGGGGTGTTCGTGGCAAAATTTCTGGTAAAGGTACAATCAAAACTGGAAATTTAGATTTTGAAGATGTGTACTATGTAAAAGAGCTAAATTATAATCTTTTTAGTGTCTCACAAATGTGTGACAAAAAGAACAATGTTCTTTTCTGTGAGACTGAATGTCTTGTACTTTCTCCTGATTTTAAGATGCCTGATGAAAGTCAAGTACTTCTTAGAATTCCTAGAAAGGGCAATATGTACAGTGTAGACATGAAGAACATTATTCCTAAAAAGAATTTAACTTGTCTTGTTGCAAAGGCCACATTGGATGAATCAATGAAATGGCATAGAAGGCTTGGTCATATTAATTTCAAAACCATAAATAAAATTGTTAAGAATGGTTTGGTAAGAGGTTTACCTCACAAAAGATTTGAAAATGATCAAACATGCATTGCTTGTCTAAAAGGCAAACAACACAAAGCCACTTGTAAGCCCAAGATTTTTAACTCTATCAATCAGTCTTTGTTTATGCTTCATATGGACTTATTTGGACCTGTTTCAGTAATGAGCATAATGCATAAGAGATATTGTCTAGTTATTACTGATGACTATAGTAGATTTACATGGGTTTTCTTTTTAGCTTCTAAGGATGAGACATCAAGCATCCTTAAGGATTTCATTACACAGATAGAAAACCAAGTAAGCAAGAAAGTAAAAGTCATTAGATGTGATAATGAGACAGAGTTTAAGAATAGAGTTATGGATGACTTCTGCAAACAAAAAGGTATTAGTAGAGAATTTAGTGTTGCTAGAACACCACAACAGAATGGTGTAGCTGAAAGAAAGAATAGAACACTAATTGAAGCTCCTAGAACAATGTTAGCTGATTCTAAGCTACCAATAACCTTTTGGGCTGAAGCAGTCAACACTGCTTGCTATGTTCAAAATAGAGTTTTAGTTATCCAGCCTCACAATAAGACATCATATGAACTCTTTAATGGAAGAACTCCTGCAATAGGATTTCTTAGACCTTTTGGATGTCATATAACAATTCTCAATACCTTAGACCATTTAGGAAAATTTGATGGTAAAGCAGATGAAGGTTTCTTAGTTGGATATTCTCTTGTTAGCAAAGCTTTTAGAGTTTATAACTTAAGAACTGAGAAAGTACAAGAAGAACTACATGTGGAGTTTTTAGAAAACAAATCCAATGTAGTAGGTCAAGGACCAAAATGGATATTTGATCTTGAGTATCTAACCAATTCTATGAATTATATACCTGTTGTTGCAGAAACTAATAATTTTTCAGGTTCACAAGCAACAAATGAGGCAGAGTTAGAGAAGGATCAAAATGATTGCACAATGCCAATATGGTCAAATGCAAGTGTGGAATCAACTTCAACAAATGATGTATCTTCTTCTAGTAAAGCTACAGGAGATGTTGAAGATGACAACAAGGATGATGGAACAAAAGAACAACTCAATATTTCAAATGTTGATGGTACTGCTGAGACAGAGCAAGGTACGGCTAGTACCTATAAAGGTACTGTTGGTACATTTGGAGGTACGGCTAGTTCATTTGAAGATACTGCTGGTCCTTCAAACTCAAAAGATGCAGAGTTCCAAGAAGATGAGATGGATTTCAACAATCTTCCATCAAATTATCAAGTTCCTTCCACTCCACAAACAAGAATTCACAAAGTTCACTCCCTGGAACATGTGATTGGAGATATACAGTCAGGTGTGAAGACAAGACAACAATTGATGTCTTCAGACCAACAAGGGCTTCTTGATGCCCTTTATGCTTCAAAACAGCATGAGCTTTCAAACTCTTGCTTGTTTGTATGTTTTCTCTCACAAGCTGAACCAAAGAATATTCTGAAAGCCCTAGATGATTCAAGCTGGTTAGAAGCTATGCAAGAAGAACTTCTTCAGTTCAAAATTCAAAATGTTTGGGTGCTAGTTGATTTACCTACAGGTGTGAAGGTAATTGGCACTAGATGGGTTTTTAAGAACAAAAGGGATGAAAGAGGAATTGTGATTAAGAATAAGGCTAGATTAGTAGCCCAAGGGTACACACAAGAAGAAGGAATAGACTATGATGAGGTTTATGCTCCAGTAGCAAGGATTGAGGCAATTAGGCTGTTTCTAGCTTATGCTTCATTTTTAGGCTTCACAGTCTACCAAATGGATGTCAAAAGTGCATTTTTATATGGTAAAATTGAAGAAGAGGTGTATGTTTCACAACCTCCTGGCTTCATTGACCCATTACATCCAAACAAAGTGTACAGAGTAGTGAAAGCTCTATATGGCCTTCATCAGGCACCAAGAGCTTGGTATGCAACGCTAGCTTCCTACTTATTAGAAAATGGATTTCAAAGAGGAAAGATTGATCAGACACTGTTCATCAAACATCACAAGAAGGATCTTCTGTTAGTGCAGGTGTATGTGGATGACATTATCTTTGGATCTACTAGGAAAGATATGTGTTTAGAGTTTGAAAAACTTATGCATGATAAGTTTCAGATGAGTTCTATGGGAGAACTCACATTCTTTTTGGGTTTGCAAGTTAAGCAATCATCTGAAGGCATATTTATTAGTCAAGACAAATATGTTGCAAAGATACTTAGAAAATTTCAATTTGCTGATTCAAAAATAGCAAGCACACCAATGGACTCTGAGAAGCACCTTCTGAAAGATGAAGATGGAGAAAGTGTAGATGTACACACTTACAGATCTATGATAGGCTCTTTGATGTACCTTACATCATCTAGACCTGATATCATGTTTCCTGTTTGTGTTTGTGCAATATTTCAAGTTACTCCAAAGGTTTCTCATTTAACTGCAGTCAAGAGAATTTTTAGATATCTCAAAGGTCAACCAAGGTTGGGTATATGGTATTCTAGGGAATCTCCTTTTGACTTGGTAGCATATTCGGATAGTGATTATGCTGGTGCTAGCTTGGACAGAAAGTCAACAACTGGAGGATGTCAATTCCTTGGGTGTAGACTTGTCTCATGGCAGTGTAAGAAGCAAACAAGTGTGGCAAATTCAACAACTGAAGCTGAATATATAGCTGCTGCAAGTTGCTCTAGTCAAGTTCTATGGCTTCAAAACCAACTTCTTGATTATGGGTACAAATTTCTTAAACACTGTTATTCATATTGATAATAGTAGTACAATTTGTATTATTAAAAATCTAGTGCAACATTCTAAAACAAAACACATTGAAATTAGACATCACTTTATAAGAGACTGCAATGAGAAAAGATTAATTCAAGTACTTAAAATTGCTTCAGAATTTAATTTTGCAGATCTGCTTACAAAAGCTTTTGATGTTGGAAGGTTTCAGTACTTGATAGCAAGTATTGGAATGCTTAATCTTTAAAATTTTCAAATAATGTGTTTATGTAAATAAATTTTTGTTGGTACTGCTGGATTTATAAGGTACTGCTAATGTATCATAAGGTACTGCTAAGCACACAAGGTGCTGCTAGTACAAATGTAAATTGTGTTATTCATACGGTTAGTCCTATGTTTATTCTAATGCAAGACAAGTACTTTGTACATTGTTCTTTTGTTTTTAGACTAACAATTTCAGGTATGAATATGTGAACACAAAGGAAATTTCAAGTGAAATGGAAGCAACACAATGCTGATGTTGGCTGCTAACATGTTTAGGTTTATGATGGACTGAGTTTGGGAATTCATAACTCCTTAAAACTTCTTTCTTGAAATCTAGTTATGATTTTTCACATTGAATTGATGACTTAGTTGATCAGATAGTAACTGATGCAACTCACTTTCTATCATTTTATACTTTTAAGTATAATGTGCAAGTCTGAGGACATCTGATAGAAAGAACAGCTAGTGAAAGTGAATCTAACACTTGTGTTAGAGGCAACAATTATTATGAGCTGGAAACCCTGTCAAGAAAGCCTTTTGAATAGGTTTATCTTTACACAGGCAGTTATTTATAACTGAAAAACATTGGTTCTCACACAACCAGAGGTTGCTTTAAACCGAAATTTTGATTAAGTGTCTGTTATACACTTGATCCCTTCAAAAATGGTTGAAAGTAGTATGATTTTTCAATTCTAAAATTATGAACATACTACTAAGTCAAAATAATTTCTTAAAAGGATTTTCAAGAGATTCACAAAAACCATTCATTAATGGACTATGAATCAAAATGTCCACTGATTCACCTCTCATAGGAGTTAACACACCTAGAAGTGATAAGGGCAGTAACTTAAACTCTTAAGGAATTGATGGCTTCATGTACAATATTGTCTGACAACAAGTTCTATATGATGAATCAGATGATAAGGAAAGATATATTTTGGTACATAGTGAGATCTTCCAAACAAGGGGAGGAAACAAAAGTTATTTGCTTCAGGGGAGGTAACAATCTCAGGGGAGGAAATAATAGCCCAGAATGGAAGAAAAACCAATATATGGAAGGAGAAGACAAGAGCATACAAGATGACATGGAGGTTGAAAATGACAAGAATAGAGCTTATTCTGGAGTATTATATATATTTAGAAGGGATGAAGCATTCCAAAGGAGAAAGTTCTATCTAGGTCAAACGAAGAAAAGTTTCAATTTCACATCCAAGGAAATTGCACCATCTTTTAGTCCAAGATTGGAGCAATGTTTTGATATTGCTAAAGTCAAAAGAAGAACAAAGAAGTTTAGTTCAGATTCATGAAGTGTTTGAAAGATCTTCACAAGTCCTCATTTAATTCAGAAAACATGTTTGAAATGGTTCACATGTTTAGGGGAGGATTGTTGGGAATTAAATATTCTGAAGTTAGAGTATCTAAGATAAAGGTACTGCTAGTTCAAAGTCAAGGTACTGCTAGAACAAAAAGGTACGGCTAGTACAAGATCAAGGAAGGTACTGCTGGTTCAAGTTCAAAGGAACGGCTAGTTCAAAATGGTACTGCTGATCAGTGAGTCATTCTGCTGCTGAGTGGATAAGATTGAAAAGATATTTATTGTATTTTGGTCAACAATATACGGTAGATAATATCTTACCCCATGTGCTTAGTTAACAAGTTGTGTACATAGATACATGTTGTATCTTATGTACTGACACTCAAGATAAGTTAACCAAGTAAGTCGGCTAAGACTTTAAGCAATATTGTAATAGATCTCTTGGACTATAAAAGAGATCTTAGACTTGTGTTTTAGTGTAGTTGTCAAGTGTCCATGCATATGTGTTATTGTAAGAACATATAACTGTTAGATAAGAACAAACACAAATATATCATAAGTTAGAAAAACTTAAGATTCAAGGTTGTAACCCTAGTGATATTTCAAGATCACTCATATTATTATCATTAATAATATTGAATCGTTTGGTGATAATCTTCATGTGTTCATTGCTAACTAACAAACATAACAATTCCATTTCCATAACATACACAACCTTCTAAGTTTGGTTGAGTGAATTTCGCGCACTTAATCATTTTAACACAACATTTCATACACACAAAGTCACAAGGTTTAACCACCTTGACCATGTGTCCAGGATCCTAGCATCTACCAAGAAGTTTTACGCGACGAGTAACGTGCATTGTTAGTTAGGGCCCGTTTGGTTGGGGTGTATGGGTATGAATCTATGACTTTGAAAATCATTAATGTTGTTTGGTTGGTTATGGGGCCCACCACAATGGATTGAGGATACCCAAATGTGAAGGTTTTCTCATATCTTATGTGTGTGGGTGGTTTCATCATACCCTCCATTTCCATTCCACCTTATACCAACACGCATACCCATTGTGATTCATAGCAACAAACCAAACGCACCCTTAGTATCTTATAATTGATGTAATGGTTTCTTTTTCAGTCTCACTAAATATTTTTATATGTCGTTTGATACATGTTAAGAACTTTTGCTAGAGTTTAATTGTCACATGTTACAACCGTTTGCGATTACATTTTGATATTTTCACGTTCTATTTTGAACGTTATATGAAACTCTTACCACAATATCGCATATCGTTGATTGTCTGCCGCTAATAACCGTTGCCGCTAGCCGCGGGTACTCGTCTAGTCATTCAATAATCATAGATTCAATCCTACCTAGATAGGTGACTTTTGTTGCATTCTTGTGGAACCTAAGGCTTTTTTTTTTCAACAACAACTAACAATTGAAATCAATGATTATTTAATTATTTATTTTGAAACTGAAATCAATGATTATTTAATTATTTATTTTGAAACAAAACCCAATACTAGTATAAATACCAAACAACAATTAAATCAATCATACATATTCTAATTCCATTCCATTTCCATACCTTACACCAATAGTGATTCAAGTAAGCAAACCAAACGCTACCTAAGTTTTCAAATTTTTTGATAAGACAACACATAATGTCCAAGCAAAATCATTCAAAATCATCTAACATTACTAACCATCTTCTAAAATTTCTCGCACACAAAGTCAGTTCACTCTTTTTATTGGTCATTTTAACGAAAAACGCAAAGCATATTCTCACTATGTTTTAATATTATCGAATTTTATGAAAATGTTATGAGCAGCGCTAACGGCTGTTGGTAAGATTTAACACTCTGATCTCAAGTGTATTTTTGGAATGAAAAGTAAAGTGAAGAAAAGTGAAAGAAAGAAAAGTAATGAAAAGAGTAGAAAGTTAGTTGTTTCCTATATGTTCTCAAGTTTGATAGAAAAATGAAAGAAAGTGAAACAAAGCTTTCATTTATTTTTTTCTTTAAGAAAAGATAACAAAAAAATAAATTAAATGTCAAATCAAGTACAAATAAACACATTAAAAATCACACTAGCAAACAAGAAATAAAGAAAACTAGAAAGTAGACCCACATTTGTACAATCGTGTGTTCACTTTCACCCCAATATTGGAATGAAAGTTTTAAAAGCTAAAACACTCAACTTTACTTCATTTTATTTACTTTCCTCTTACTTTACTTCGTTTATAAAATCTTTTACTTTGTTTATAAAATCTTGAGAACACAAAAAAAGTTTGATTTCATTACCTTTCTTCCATTTACACTCCATACAAAAACTAAAGAACATAGTTAAAAGACATATACTTTTTCAAACTTTATTAAAAAGTTCATAAACTGTAATAAATTCTTTTTTCCGCCATTGATGCTTCCATCAATTTGCACATTGCCTTGACAATTCACATTTTAATTTATTTTCGCTCAATATAAATGATATGCCACATTGATTCCACAAACAAAATACTTATTTTGTACAAAGAAATAAGATAGACTAAAGAAAACCTATAAAAAGAAAATAAAAATCTCACTAGAAAGGAATCTAGTGAGTAGACCTATAAAATAAAAATTCAACCTAAACAATAACTATTCCCCGGAAACGGCGCCAAAAACTTGATGCGTGGTTTTGCGACCTTACAACAGGTTTTACCTCTCGAGGGATCTCAAGAGGCTTACAACCCCATCAGGCAGTGTACCTGACCGATGTAGTATAGTGTAGTGGCAAGTACGGGGGATTGATCGTTCTCTACAGGGAATAGTGTTCGTTAGGTATGAAAAATTACTCTAATAGGTCTAAGGGTGAGAGAAGATTCTTTTTATGTTTTTATATTTTTATGAAAGCAAGTAAAATCTCGGGTTTGAAAGAGTGGGCGGAATTAGTTGCTAGTCAACTAACCCAAATTACTACGAATGCAAATAAAATAAAATAACAGAAAATGAAAATGTTGGTGAAAACTTATGTGGAGGGAAATGTGTTTACTTAGATTTCCTTACTCCCTAACTATCTTTTACCGGTTGATTAGTGTGTATTAGTTGCGTGGATGACGGGTGTATTCCTTAATACCATTCGTGGGGTGGCGTACGTACTTTCCCAATTCTACAAGCTCCTACTTCACTCCTATGTCGAGCCGGCTAGGAAGCTCCTAACATGGGATCACTAGAATTTGCTTGTGCATTAAATACAACCATAAAAACCTTTAGTACGCATTGGTTCATGTTTCTTAAGACGTTCAAGCAAGTTACCGAATAGGAAGTTAGCCAGTTTTCTTAAGCCTAACATAGATGAACAATCATCCAATACAACTAACAACACACTAATAACCAATAATCAATAGCTAGGTTTCATTAGATCTAAGCAAACACAAGATAAATCTAGCCTAACATGTTAAACAAAAGACAAGAATAAGATAGAATCAAACAACACATAGACATATTGAATGATTAATTGATAACTTATCTTCAATGTAACATGGAAGATCTCAAGGCAGAAAGCCTTGAAAGAGCTGCCAAATTCGTCCTAGGGTTTTCACACACAAAGTTCCCCAATAAGTTCCACACTAATGACAAAGAATTGCAAAACTATATATAGATTTTTAGATCTGACGGCGTCACGTTATGGAGTGTGACGCCGTCACCTCGCCGCTTTTAGGGTTCTCGGATGACCTTCTTGACGCCATCCCTCTTTAGCTCTCCAAAATCCGTTCTGGCTTATCAAGGCTTGACGCCCTCATACTATGAACGTGACGCCGTCCCTCTTTAAATTATAACGTGACGACCTTGATCAAATTAAAGCATGACGCCGTCAGAATTTCCATGCAATTTCTCTGGCTTATCATGAGTAAATTTCACATCCACCACTTTTGCCAAGCCATGACGCCGTCCAGGGTTAATCCTGACGCCGTCAAAGGTAACTTCCAGCAAGATTTTGAGACTTTGTCGTTTTCTTCACTTTTATGCTCCAAAAACGTCCAAAATGCTTCCTTTTCCAGATTTCTTCTCAAAAGTACCTAAAATGACAAAAGGAACGATTTAGGGCAATATTTGATCAAATAAATACGATTTAGGGCTTAAATGACCCCTTAAAAGCGGTACACTTTTCGCTTCATCAAATACCCTTACACTTGAGATTTGCTTGTCCTCAAGCAAATGCGCTTTTATTCTAATCAAAATACAAGTTAGGGGTCATTTAATGCTAACATAAAAGTAATTACAACAAATAATCGTTCCACTTTAATCATAATAAGCACGGAGATTACACACTAGCACCTCACAAGTAGTGTTTAGATACTCACATCTCTCAGGTGTCATAAAAGTATATCTCACAAATGAAAACGGATAATATCTCTCACTACCTGTCATAGCAAATAGATTACCATAGGCTTGGGAAAGGATCGAAAACCTCCTCCACTAGGCGTAAGCACCTAAGATAAACTATCAAAGAGGGCTTTTAAATGGGTTATAATGTTAGGTGTAGGGAAAAGGAAAACACGGTTTTGTTGGATAAAGGATATTTTACTGGTGGCGAGTTAAAGATCTTGATCAATTACATGTACTATACAATGTTGCTAAGCCAAGACTAGACTCAATCTTAAGCTAAAAACAAAATAACAAAAACATAAAATGAAACGGGATGGTAGTCCGTATGTTTTTTCTATTTTTCTTTTTCTCATTTTTTTGTATTTTTTTGTATTTTTTTTTTTTTTTTTTTTTTTTTTTTTTTTTTTTTGCATACACTTTTGCCCTACCATCCAAAATAATACATCATAGGGGCGTTGCATTCCCCTTACACTTGAACTTTTACATAACTTTACAAATAACTATTCTAATGACTCGAATTAAGATAATTGAAAAACTTGGAGTACTTTTAAAATATTTAGCACATATGGGGGTAATAAATGATGTTCTTCCCCATTACTCCATTACACTAGTACTTTACCCATGAGTCCTAATCGTCCCAAAACAATATGTACAAAGATATGACTCGACTTAGCAACCATGTAATCAACTAGATAATTAACTTGGGTTTAAACAAATGTTGTAACAATAATGCACTAAAAATGAGTGCATACAAGGTAGGCTAAGGCGATTTGGGTGTACATTTTAGTGGGGTGTAACAAATTCTTCCTTTAAGTAAAATGCTTAAAGGTCGAAACGAAAAGATAGGCTCTGATGGGTGTACTAGGGGTATCGTGTACTAAAAATGAGTACAACGCAAAGGGTGTGGGGGAATTACTTGACCAATGTAGCCAATGTAATTATAACAAAAACATAGGTGTAAAACAATGGGTTAATCCTAATGCCTCTTATCATGTAGTAAATCTAACTACACGAATGTAGTCTCACTTGTGGCCTCGGAATGGTCCTAACGCAAGTTCTAGAATCTAAGTGCTACCGGTACACACATCATAGCATAAATGCTTTTCCTACCAATTCTAGGGGCGAACCTCACATATTTGGGGTGGAAAATTTTTTTAGTGGTACGGTTTTTGTGCTAGTTATATAACTCCTATCCGTGAGACGCTCATTAAGACCAAAGTTTCACTCCTAAATGTTGTAAAAAAATTTTAAATTTGGCACTAAAATTACCCTAACAGGTATTTATCTCAGTTTTATTACACATCTACTATTAAACAAACAAAAATCAAGCGCAATTGCATTCTCTAATCGCACTTTTACCCCCCCTTACACTTAAGATGAACATTGTCCCCAATGTTCAAATAACAAGATGTAAAAGTAAATAAGGTAAAAGAATGAAATCAAATACTCCCCTGATTCGTTCGGTGGATAATGAAGTAACACGGTTAGATCTTCTTCCAAAGAGAATGTTGAAGCTCCATGACTAATGCATCGCCATAAGCTTGATCCAAAAACATTTCCTTGTCCAAAATAACCTGTTAAACCTGAGAAAACAAACACGAAAACCTACATAACATCGGCGGGATAAACTCTATATATAAGGATATAATGCTTGTGGAATGATAATTTTGCAGATTCCTGGAGATTATAAGTTATAGATTTAATAAAAACTTTTTATGAAAACAAAACTTTCAAAAATTTTCAGAAAATTAAACCTGACGCCGTTAGGTTGTAACTCCTGACGCCGTCAGAAATGATCTGACAGAATTCTCATGTTACGTTTCCGGAAAATTTTTGGAAATTTCTATACCTTACTTCCTGGAAATCCTGCAAAACATCATTATGACTCGATACAAGCATTTGACTCAAACAAATACTAATATGTATGTTAATTTATTATTATTATGATTCATGTTCATTTTTGTTCTAATAAACCGATTTAGATTTCCCTTACACTTAACTTTTGCAAAATACCTTTATATGTAGTTAAGACGAAGTTAAAAACAAGATAAAGCATTTTCACAAATTACTTTTGAACATGAATCAATAATAATAAAACTTAAACACACATACGGAAACAAATAAAATCAAACAAACAAATAAATAAACACACAAAGCAAATAAAGCTTTGGTTGCCTCCCAAGAAGCGCTTTTCTTTATTAACGAGTCTTGTAGCTAGACTCAAAGTAAGGCTCATCTAGTGTCGCTTATGCTCACGTATCCGAGTGTGAGCCATCTAATTGTTGCCTCATCTTTCTTGTATTCATCATTCAGCTCAAAACATCCATGATTGTATCTCTTATTTTTCTCATGTGGATATTTGAGCCCCTTCCTCTTATCATTCTCACTTAACAAATCAAGAGGCACAAGTCTATTGCAAGATTCAATGGAGTAGTTTTTAAACCTAGGATGTGCTCGGGGCATTTGGTAAGTAAAATCTTCATCCCCATCCGAGAATGTAATTAACCCGTCCACAAGTTTTTCGTCAAGGTGGGTCAACCTTTTGAAGGGTTCTCCAAAAATGACTTGGGTTAATTTGTTCTCAATGAATTCTCCTAAGTTCTCCATAACCATAAAATCCACCAAATACACAAAACTTCCGACGAATACGTGTAGTGGCTTAGTCCTAGCAACAATGTTATCTCCTTGATATTCTAGCTCATCTACCATGATTTTATTATAATTAGCGCGA